>PVKH010040418.1:0-11066 GCA_004027955.1 Chaetophractus vellerosus | reverse complement strand
TTTTTTTTTTTTTTTTTTTTTTTGCCTGTAATTCAGAGGTAAGAGGAGGCCAAAGAGGCCTGGTGGCAATCTTAATTTACAAGTCAATGTAATCATTGTTGTGTCTCCCTGGTGAAAGTGCTCCTCCTTTTGGAACTAAGACCTGTGCACTAGCAGATCTTAAGGTTGCAGGGACTGGAAACACGTTTTTTTTCTCGTGGATCACTAGGGTTAATAGTGAGTGGTGCCACTCTCATTTCTCTTAATTCTAGGACCCATGAATCCTGGCTGTGGGAGAAAGAGCACCATAGCATGGACACTGATTTAGAGCATGCACAACCTCATGGAGAACATTGCCCCAGCCCTGCCAGTTATTGCCACCTAGTTGGTGCTATAATTGCATCTTCAAAAGGCCATTCCACCATTCTATCAATTCAGTTGCTTGAGGATGATGGGGAACATGGTAAGACCAGTAAATTCCATGAGCATATGCCCATTTCCATCATTTGCTGTGAAGTGAGTTCCTTGATCAGAAGCAATGCTGTGTGGGATATCATGATAGTGGATAAGGCTTTCTGTAAGTCCACAGATGGTAGTTTTGGCAGTAGTATTTCATGTATGGAAGGCAAACCTATATCTGGAGTATGTCTATTCTGGTTAGAACAAATCACTGTACCTTTCATGATGGAAGTGGTCCAATGTAATTAACCTGCCACCAAGTAGCAGGCTGATCACTTTGGGGAATGAAGCCATATTGGGTACTGAGTGTAGTCCCTGCTGCTGGCAGACTGGGCACTCAACAGTGCCTGTAGCCAGGTTGGCCTTGGAGAGGGAAGTCCATATTGCTGAGCCCATGCATAACTTCCATCCTTACAACCATAGCCACTTTGTTCATGAGTCCAATGGGCAATGAGAAGAGTGACTGGGAAAGAGCCTGACTGGTATCCACAAGTGTCATCTTATCCACTTGATTATTAAAATCTTCCTCAGCTGAAGTCCGGTGAGGGTTCACATGAGAAATATCTTCATGTTTTTTCCTCACTCAGACTTGTCTATCCACATACCTCTTCCTCAACTTCTTTGTTACCAATTTTCCAATCATTTTCTGTGAACCAGGCTCAAGTTTTCTCTTCATCAGTTAACTGATTGTAAGGAAATTCTCAAGAGGTCTTAGCTGTGGACTGGGAAAGATAAGGTAAAGTGACAGGAGTGGGAGGGCCAAGGGCATTTAGGCTATTACCTCATGTAACTCACTTACTTGTGTCTTCAGGACCCACTTGAGCCCTATCTCATATATTCCACTTCCATTTTATGATAAGTGCTGCTGTGCATGCCCAACTTTGTGGTTTGACAGGTCAGACTATACCCAGCTCATGATAACATGGTGTCTCATGGTAACTTGGTAATCTATGGATAAGCATTCAGTATCCACTAAGGCCCAGTAGCAGGCCAAAAGCTGTTTCTCAAAAGGAGAGTAGTTATCTGCAGAGGATGGCAAGACTTTGCTTCAAAATCTTAAGGGTCTACATTATGATTATGCTATAGTTGCTGCCAAAGGCTCCAGACAGCATATCTGTTTGCCATTGACACTTCAGAACCATTTGATCTGCTGGGTCACATGGCCCAAGTGTCAGAGCAGCTTGCAAAGGAACCTGGACCTGTCACAGAGCCACCTCTTGTTCTGGTCCCCATTCAAAATTAGCAACTTTTCTAATTTGGTAAATGGGTTAATGTAGAACACCCAAATGAGGAATATTTTTGTCTCCAAAATCCAAAGAGGCCAATTAGGCATTGCACCTCCTTTGTGGTACTAGGAGGGACCACAGATGCAAGTTTATCCTATAATTTAGAAGGGATATCTTGACATGTTGCATACCACTGGACACCTAGAAATTTCACTGAGGTAGAAGGACACTTTATTTTTGTTGGATTTATCTCCCATTCTCTGACACACAAATGCCTTATTAATAAGTCTAGAGTATTTGCTGCTTCTTGCTCACTAGGTCCAATCAACATATCATCATTATAATGGGCCAGTGTGATGTCTTGTGGAAGAGAGAGAGATGATGAAGGCGCCTGCGGACAATATTATGACATAGAGCTTAAGAACTGATATACTCCAGAGGTAGTGAAGGTATATTGCTGACCGTGCCAGTTGAAAGCAAACTGTTCCTGGTGGACCATACAACAATTGAGAAAAAAGCATTTTCTAGATCAATAGCTGCACACCAGTTACCAAGGGATGTGTTGATTTTCTCAAGCAATCATACCACATTTGGAACAGTAGCTGCAATTGGAATCATTGCTTGGTTAAGCTTATGATAACCCACTGTCATCCTTCAAGATCCATCTATTTTCTGCACAAATCAAATACAGTTGAATAGGGGTGTGGTGGGAATCACCAACCATGAATCCTTCAAGTCATTGATGGTGTCACTAAACTCTGCAATCCTTCCAGGAACCCAATGTTGCTTTTGATTTACTATTTTGATAGGTAAAGTCAGTTCTAGTGGATTCCACTTGGACATTTCTACTCTAATAGTCTTCACTCCACAAGTAAAGGAACAAATGTAGGGATTCTTTCAGTTACTGTGAATTTTCATTCCAATTATCCATTCTGGAAGTGGAGAAATAGCACAGAATGAGTTGAGGCACACACTGGACCCACTATGAGATGGACCTGAGCTAAAACTCCCTTGATAACCTGATTTCCATAAGCTCCTACTTGTGGATCACAGTATTTTGTGATATTTTGTGCCTCCTGGAATTAACATCACTTCTGATCCAGTGTGACAGTTTGAAGTTGGATGTACCACACCAAATCATTTCCTTAGAGTTGTTAAACCATTCCTGTGCCTGTAAACCTATTGCAGGTGGGGTCTTTTAATTAAATTACCTCAGTTAAAGGCCTTTGATCTTAGTGGATCTTAGTCCTCTTAGTAGAGTCCTATATAAAGGGAAGAATAAAATGCCACAGACACAGAAAAAAGCCACAGAGATTGAGAAGAACCAAGAAGCTGAAAGAAAAGGCCTCCAGAGCCAGAAGGCTTATGGCCTGCAGCTCTAGCTCAGGGAGAAAGTGAGACTTCTCCAAAAGGGAGAGACTGGAAGATGCTTCCACTGGGCCCTACCATGTGAGAGGAATCCAGGACCACCCGCAGCTGGTCCTCAAGGAGAAAAGCATTGCCTGATAAACCTTGCCTTGGACACTTTCATGGTAATAATCTCTTAACCTAATAATTCCCATTGTAAAAGCCAACCCATTTCTGGTATATTGCTCCCAGCAACTTTTAGCAAACGAAAACAGCCAATGTCTCATAATCCCCCAAATGTCTGAACATTTCCTTTACCCCAATGCACAGTTACTCTGGTAAAAGGTGATAGGTCTCCTTGGGGAAGGCTGAGAGGAAGATTAACAGTATACATTTTTGGCAATATAACAGGGTCCTTCCCCAAGGGGATCTGGCCTTCCCCTCATTCAAAGGGCTCTGGGTCTGTAAACTATCAAGTCTGGGAATTGATTAAGGGGCTGTGACTCTCTGTTTTTGTAATTTAAGTTATACTTTTGTTCACTTGACCTAGAATTATTCTGCTTATACAGAACAACTGGGAATGTAATAGTCTGCCCATCTATTTTACTTATAGGTACCCCATGATCTATTAGCCAAAGCCATAGGTCTCTGACACACAGACTATTTTTATTACTGCTTTGAGTCTGCTGTTCCCTGTTGTAGCTGCACCCACCTTGTCTGTGGTGATTAAGTGCTGCCAACCTGGGATTGAATCACCCCGATAGTGTTTATTCATCCCAGTTCAGTGACAGCAGTTCCCACAGTAATATTTGACCCACAGAGAAGATCAGCCACAGAACTCTTCAGAGAAAATGGAGTTAGTCTCACAAATTTATTCTTCACAGTCCTATTGAAAGATGTGTTCATTGGACCTTCCTGAAGTGGGTGAGCAGGTCTTATATGATAGATCCACTTTACCATTCCAGGCTCTCTAAGCCTGTGGATCCCCTTATCTACATTATACCAGGGCAGTTTTGGCATTTTGACCTCAGGTAATGTTGGCCATCTTTTCATTCATGTTTCAGCCAACCACCATAACAAACTTAGAGCCCTTTCTTACCCCTTGGGCCACAACACTGTATCCAGAATCTCTGCTTAGTGGTCCTGTATCAATAAATCCAGTCTAATCCAACTTTATATTCTTTCACCATTATCCCACACCCTTAATACCAATCACCACACATATTTCCCTGATTTCTGTCTATCTAAATTGAAAAAAAAAAAACATACAGTTCTTTTGGAGTATAGTGTACTTCCTCATGGGTCACACTTTGTACCTCACTCTTTGGGGCCTCTTGGGACTTGTTTAGTTATATGTCTGGAAGTAAAAAGGGGTGCTGGGGGTGGGTAAAAAGAAGGATTAGAAATATCTTGCAGGTCAATTACCTCAGGGAATTCCTTTGCTGTTTCATCTGGTAAAACAAGATTAATCTCTTCAGGTGAAGATTGGATGGCAGACTCTTCAGGGCAGACTGGAGGTTGAGAAACTGTTTCCTTCGGGCAGGCTGGAGTTCAGGTGGCTGTTTTCTCAGGAAAGACCATTACAGGTTTATCTGCAAAGACTCAGCAGAGATTAGAATTTCAATGACACTATTGCCATCATTATCAGCCCATATAGTCCCATTCCAATTTTCAGAATCCTATTCCTTTCCAATCAAAGCCCTCACCCTTTGAGTTTGAAGTTTTAGCAAACATGATTCAAAGTTGAGATTTTAGTTTCTGTTGTAACTCTGCTACACACACAATGAGACTTGGGGTCTGCTTTTCAGAGATCTCAAGGTTGCAGCTACATGAAACAAGATTTTCTTTCTGGGCACACATAGAAACTTTCATATCCTTCATGTGGCACTTAAGTTGCAAACTTGAAGCCTTCAGCTCATTCCTTACTTTTATAACTGTATTCAGCATATTTCATATCATTATACCTTTTAATTCCATTAAACTTTGTTAAGGTGTGAAGAACACTTTTACCCAGAGCACTGCCTCTTATAAGCTTGGAAGTAGCCATATCCAGTGGTGACATTTTGCCTATCTCTACTGCCAATGCATGCCATGGAGTATCATTGGCATTGTGATTATTGGAAATAGAGTCATTAATGCCATTGAATCTAGTCAGAGTAGAGACCCAATTTCAAATACCCTAGAACTAATTTAGAAATCCCATTTTAAGATTATGTCTCAATAACCACTTCTGTTTCCCTAGAGTCAGGATTCTCTAGGGAAACAGAACTGACAAGAGGTATCTGTAAATATTATGAGACTTTATAAAACTGTCTCATGAGACTTTGGGGACACATGAGTCCAAATTCCTGTAGGGCAGTCAAGCTGCAAACTGTGATGGAGGTTTTTGATGAAATCTCCAGGAGAAGCTGTCTGGCAGACATAGAGGTGGAAATTCTCCTTGCTGCCTGCTGAAATAATTACTTTTCCTTTTAAGGCCTTCAACCAAAAATTGGATGAGATGTTTTTCATTGCTGAAGGCAATCTCTTCAGTTGACTGTAGATGTAATCAGTCATAGATGCAATCAACTTTTTAATGATTTAAGTCCACAAATGTCCTCACACTAACTATTAGCCCAGTGCTTGCTTGACTAAAGAACCAGGCATCATTACCTGGTCAAGTTGACACATGAGCCTAATCATCACAACCATGGTGGAACCACTCAGTTAAGTATTAAAAAATACCGCAGTGTGTAGTAAAAGAAACTTGAACTAGCAGCGAGGAAAGTAGTCAGCTACTTACAAGTTTTATAATTTTAGGCAAGTTTGTTGATCTGAGTTTCCTTCTCTTCGTAGGCTTAGAAAAATATTGGGCTATGGGAAGGGAGTATATCTACATAAGCTGTTGCTTGTAATAATGAATTTTCATTTTGGAGAACACATTTTTTCCTGATCTTGGTCACTGGTGGCCAACTTAGCTCTCATCTTTTGTTTGTTTTTATTTCCTGGTTTATGAAAAAATACAGAACTTTTACACTACCATACACAAGTAAACCTATTTTATATTTCACAATTAATGAAGCTATCTGTGCCTACGTTTGAAAGATCCATCATGCATACAACAATTATAGCCGAACACCATCCAGGAAGTTGGGTTTTTGGGTAAGTGTCTCCCATTCTCTTGAGAAAGTGGTTTCATGTTATCACTGACATATGTTGTCAAAAGAACTGCCACCGCAAATAGAAATAAGAGAGTTTAATTAACAAAATGACATGTTATTCCTGGGATAAATCATTTAAATAGTAGTGCAAAACACTACAGACTCTCTTTACTTTGCCACGTTGCTCATGGAAGTGTTGTGTTGAGATAGAGAGTGGGCCAGCTCCAGTCCCTGATGGAATATGATGAGTAGAATCGGCCTCTCACACGTTGAGAATGTAGAATGAAGGAGAATTAACTCCTACTTTTGTTAATACTGAGATTTCAGATAAGCAACAAATATCAGTCCTGATATTCTGAAATTTTAGCTCTTTATGATGTGATTATCCCAGGTTATAAAGAAAAAACAAATACAGAGTCAATAGTTTTTAAGTAAAGAAACTCCCGTTGAAGGCGAATCAATGATGCTTCTCTTTAAGTAATTTCACTGTGTAAAAGAATATTCTCCAGGTCTCCGAATAAATGATGAGCCTAAGTCCCAAAAGTACATTTGAGAGTTTCTATTTTTATCTTGTGTCCCTTGTTACATTTTCACACTTGGCAGCATTTTTTTTTTTTTATTCTACAGAGTATAAGGTTGGGGAGGAAGATAGTTGCTTGCTGGTTGTATTATTCATCCACACATAAGGTGACTTTCAAAACTATTAAAAAAGTTATAAAAGATGACATTTTCTGTACTTTTTTTTGGTATATAACCTTTCAATAATTTCCCAACATCACTATTCAGCTTGTTACGGGGAGTATGATACAAGAACTACTATTGCTTTAGACTTATGAACATCCCTAATATTTGATACTATCCATATTCTTCTAACTAATTTTAAGCTCAAAGATTCCCATAATCAGGAAAAGAAATAAAGTATCATTTTTCTTCAGATAGTAGAAATCTTTTGACATAAACTCAATTTTGGACATTCCTTTTTTTTACCCCTGAAAATTGTAAAATGAACTTCCAGAGTAAACCAGAGTTCTGATATCTAATGTGGTTACATAAACTAAAATATCACTTTCAGAAATGCACTTGGGTGCAAACTGTTTGCCAGCACAGATAGTGGTACAGATTATTTCCAATTTGCCTAATTTTAGGAAGGGGAGCCATTAATTATGAGACCAAATGAACCTTCCAAATGGTCTTTAAGGGTAATCCTAGATTAGTAAAATCTAAGACAAAAATCTTATCTGAAGTTTACAAAGGTCTATCTTACAGAAGAGTCATGTCTCCAGAATGGTGATTGCAAAGACTTACGCCAACTACGATATTAGAGGAAACACGATCCATAAGATCACCATCACTTCTGACACCCTCACTTCTGTCCCCCGAATGGCAAGTTCAGGGAGGCAGTTCCTAAATTCACCTTATGCTTCGATAATTTGTTAGCAGTGATCATGAAACTCACTGAACGTTGTTTTATTCTCAGTTACTGTTTATTACAGTAAAAGGATACAGATTAAAACCTGCCATGGGAAGAAATACATAGGGCAGAGTCAGAAGAAATACCAAATGCAGACCTTCTGTTTTCTTCTCCTCATGGTATCAAAACAGCATTACTCTCCTAATATTTATGCATGACAATATGCATGGAGATTGACAATCAGGCAAGCTCACGTGAGTCTGTGTTCAGTTTTTATTGAGGATTCTCAATGTAGGCATGATTGATTTCCCACAAGGCTGATCTGAGCCTCAGGTGTCCAATCCTTCAGCCATGACCCAAACAAAGCCCATGACTTAAATCACATTGTTGATATTTCTAGTGTGGTAAGTCCTCATCCTAAGTTACGGTCAGCCTCGACCCTAAATAATATCGTGTGACTCAAGGCTCCAGGAAAACAAAGACACTCCTATAAGCCAGGACGTTCCAAGGGCCTAAGATCACCTTCCATTAGTTGAGGGTAAAGATCAGACTTCTTTTGTTGTGAGGTTAAATTCTTTACTACACAGTGACACAGGTTGTAAGAAATTTTCTGGATCCCATAGGAGTTAGTGAATGATTCTGGAGCACACTCTGGTGGGAAGGCTGTAGCACTTAAAGTAATAAATTCCACTAGTTCAGTGTGCTCGCTTTATTGCGAAAATTATCTGGAATTCATCGCAAGATATAATTCATCACAAGAGATAATTGCCCTGAGTAAATAAAAATTAATTTTAAAAATGTTAATATTTTCTTATTATATAATTAATATATGCTCATTCTAGAAAATTTGAAAAGAAGGAAATTGTAAAGAAGCAGAAGAAATCAATTGACCTAATTTCACAGCTTAATGGCAGCTGTTTACCTTTTGGGATATTTCCTTTTAGTCATATATGTGTTTTTCTTTTCTTTTTTCTCTATTCTTATGCAAGTTCTTTCCCTTTGTCTACCTGAATTGAGTCTAATCATAAACTCATGATTAGGCATTTTGAATATTGTAGGCTATAAATATCTTAAGATAATTAAGAGAATTTTTTTTGTCAAAAGAAATGAACATTGAAAATATAAAAATGTCTATTATGGATCACATTGTATCCCACATAAAGACATGCTCAAGTCTGAACCTCTAGTCCTGTGAGTGTGAGCTCATTTGTAAATAGGATCTTCAAAGATCCTATTAAGGCCAAACTGAATCAGAGTGGCCTTTAGTCCAATATGGCTGTAGTCCTTAGAAGCAAAGGAAATTTGGACTTCGCAGAAGGAGTGAGGAGGAGACAGGAGACAGATCTCCAAGTGATGGAAGATTGCCAGTATGCCACTACTAGACAGCTACAGACTTTGGAGAAAGCATGGCCGCTACCTTGCTTTTGGACTTCTAGTCTGGAAAACCAAATATATTAACTAATCATCACCTGTAATATGAGAACCTGACCTTATAATGTAACAAAGGTCATAGCAAAACTGAAACTCAGTATAAAGACATTTAAAAGCAAATAGGAATTTCCAAGGAATCCTTGGTATTGGTATTTGGTGAATAAGGTGATCTTCTTTATTCCATCCCATTGAACTGGTTGTGGTAGCCCTAACTAATTATTTAAGTGCCTCACTTTCAGATGTTCCTCTAACAACAACCATTTAAATGTGTTTCAGTGTGGTAGGCTGCAAAAAATGGCCACAGTTCTTTTCAATTCCTTCCTTCAAGAGATATAGTCTCTTTCCTCACTCCTAAAATTGGAATTGGCCCTGTGACTTGCTTTTGACCAACAGAATGCAGCATAAGTGACATTGTGTACCTTTCAAGCCTGGCAGGTTTTGCTCTCATGCTATTAGTATCTTTCGCACCCTTTGAACAAGCCCAAAGAGCCTGCTAGAAATTGTGGGGCCCTGTGGAGAAAAGCTCCAGTAGTCCCAGGTGTTCTAGACAAATCTATCACAAACCACTCTTCCCAGCCTCTGGACATAGAGTGAGCCTAACGAAGAATAGCCAAGCTGACCCAGACCAGGACTGTCTAGCTGAGCCAAGCCTAAACTACTGACACTCAGAACTATAAGGAATAAATGGTGGTGGTTTTAGCCATTAAAGTTCTGGGGTGGCTTGTTATATAGCTAACTGATATATTCAACAGACAGCATAACCTTTCCCTTGTGATAATATATGTCTTTATGCCTGGTGTAGAAAAATTATGGTTCATGGACCAGAGCTGGCCTGCCACTGGTTTCTGGGTGACAACCAGCCAAGAATGACTTTTGCATTTTTAAATGATTGAAAAACATAATAAAAAGAATAAAATTTCATGAAATGAGAAAAATTTATATGAAATTCAAATTTCAGTGTTCATAAATAAAATCTTATTGGAACATAGCCATTCTCATTCTTCTTTGTACTGTCTATGGATGTTTCATTCTACAATGCCAGAGAAATAGTCTGAAAATCCTGAAGTATTTATTATCTGCTCCTTTACAGAAAAGTATACTGCACTCTGATTTAGGCACATGCTTCTACTTCAAAATAAAGTGAAATTGGCAAATGTCAGACATTAAACTGATGGTAAAATCCATAGCAAATATGAATCAAGGTTTATATTTGAAACTCTATTTAGTTTTTTGTGTCTATGGCACCTTAATTCCAAAAGCATGTTTTGCATGATCAGCAACCCAGCATCATTTATGCCGTACTTTGGTTTCAATTTTCCTTAAGTGCTGTGTATTGCCCTGTTGGACAATTTGAACTGATTTTTTGCTGTGACTCTAAAAGATGACTGATGATCTCTGTTGGTGCTCAATCATTCTTGGCATCTTGCAGTCAGTCTTGGCTATTGTTGGGATTCCATGCCTTTCCCCAAAGGCTGCCACGTTGTCTTCATGTTGGACATCAATTTCATTTGCACTTAATTGAGCATTTCAATTCTAATTGCCCTCAAACTGTCTCTTTTAGAATACCTGTGGACTCTTAAAATTATTACTTTTTTATTTTTAGCTTGTATTACTCTGCATATTTGTCATTGAGGTATAACTGGCACAGTAATAAAATAATAGATCACTTTGAAATAATTATTTGGAACCATAGCCACCAAATTAGAGAAACATTTGAAAGAAGCACACATTTCAAACTTCAGCTGTTTGAAATCTTTTTAAATGATCTAGGAGAAAACAACAACAACAAACTTTTGTTGACTAGAGACCCCTCTTGTGAGTTCTTGTGTCACAGAGCTGATATTAAGGTAACCATCCCAAATATGCCATTAGTTTTGGTAGAAATCATCTAGCCATTTTTTGTCTGTGCTGTGTTATCAGATATATAAACAGAAGCTTAATGTATTCACATAGATTGAGTGTTGCATATTTTTATAGTCTATTAACAAGAACATCTTCACTCGAGAATATTTCTTTCATTAACTTTATGTTCAATTTTCTTTAGGGAAAACTACTTCAAATTTGCCAACTATA
>PVKH010040417.1:0-11066 GCA_004027955.1 Chaetophractus vellerosus | reverse complement strand
ATAAAAGTAAATCTTTTGAAATCAAATTGGAGGAAAAATGTTTATGGGAAGAATTTTCATAGGCATGTTAAATCAATATGAGTAATACTTTGTTTACTCCCTAGGGCCATGCTGTAGGGCTTGTGAAAAATTTGGCCCTGATGGCTTATATTTCAGTTGGATCTCAACCTTCTCCAATTCTGGAATTTTTAGAAGAATGGAGTATGGAAAATTTAGAAGAAATTTCTCCTGCAGCTATTGCTGAGTGTGTATAGTTGCTTTGCTATTATTATTATTATTATTATTATATTATTATTATTATTAATCTTTGTGTATAGCTTACTATAGAATTGCTAAGTGCAAAATGGTTTTGATTTTGTATTTTAGTGCAACCAAGATTTTCGTTAATGGCTGCTGGGTTGGAATACATAAAGATCCTGAGCAACTTATGAACACCCTAAGGAAATTGCGGCGTCAGATGGACATCATTGTGTCTGAAGTAAGTGCCTTTTAGTTAAGGGAGCATATGGGATTTCTAAGCAAGGCACAAGACCAGTCACTTAGCATTGACATCTTTCCTTGAATTATAAAGTATATTGTCAGTTAGTCTTTCTAAGTGATGTTTTAAGCTTCATTTAATTATAAAATATTGCTTGCTTTATTGCTTTAGATGTGATCTTGAAAATTTTTTCCAGAAAAATAACATTTTTATTAATTACCTGACATACTCCTTTATAATACCTATTTCCCACCTTTTTTTGGCTATGCACTCCATTTATAACCTTTTCAAACAGCAAAAGTTTCTTAATATTTTCCATAAAGAGAATAGTAAGATAATTTAGTCTTTCTTCTGTCATGGTTGATCAGAATTTGTCTTTTAATATTGAAAGTTGGGATGCATAAGACACATAAGTTCACATTCCTTTATCCTGTAAGCTCTGAAGAAACCCTGAGGGATTTTAGAAAAAAGGAGAGAGAGTATTGGATTTGCATTTTACAAAAATCACTTTGACATAAGTTTGTTGAAAGATTGTCAGGATTAGACCAGAGGCAAGGGGACAAATTAGGAGAACACATTAGTAATGTAGTCTGAAAATGACAAAAAGATTTTCTCTTACTAGAGAGATGGGATTGCTCTCAGGGCATTCTTTAGCTTATGTGGAAAACAATGGATCTTGAAAATTTTGATGTGTAATTTAAGTTTTAGAACTCAAATTATATTTTAAAGTAAAAGGAATTCTTTAAAGTATCTTTTTGTAAGGCTGAGAATGCTTTTTAAAAAGGAAATAATTATATCTGATTTATCCTTTATCTGAATCCAGACCCTCATTCATAAAATGTGATGCACCTGTAAGAGATTTTCTTATATTAAACTGAGTATTGAAGTGCTTTGGGATTAGGATGGGGCTTTTTAAAAATTTATATATGTTAAAGTATAGTATCAGTTTTATTATTGTCCAAAATAAGACTTTTGCTTTTGGTATATTGTAAGGGCTATGGCTCAGGCTTTTGATTCCCCAGATCTACACCTTAGGGCCTGCCTAGGTGAAAATGTGTTTGAAGAAAAACAGGAACATACTTAGCCAATAGCTAAGCCTCCTTTATACCTAGCAAAGGCGAGAAGACAGTATGGCTACTCTAAACTTCTCTAGCAGGCAGGTCTTGGGTTCTGACTGAGTTATATGTATAGCCTGAGGGCAGACACAGCATGCTTCACATTAGGGCCAGCAGGTCTAAGAGAACACCCAAGAACCAAATTGGGCTGTATTTTTTGTGGTTGAGAAATTTGGTAATGCTTATTGGCCATGTTTTTCTGCTGAGAGTTGCCTTCAGGTTCTTTGGGTTCCCTCTAGGGTAGAATTAAATTCTTCTGTTTGTTTTGGCCTTTATAGCTTTCCATGTGCCCATTCCCTCACCCTGGACTGCTTGTGTTCCTTTTTCTCCATGTTTACACCAAAACAGAGGGTGGGTGGAAAAGAGGTAATTAACTGCTTTTTTCAGATAAATCTCACTTATTCTGTAAAATTTCAGTTAACTGTCATCTCCTTTAGGACACCTTGCCTGATCCTCTAGTTCAATTTAGATCATAGGTTGGCAAACTTGTTACTATAAAGGGCCAGATAGTAAGTATTTTAGGACCATGCAATGTCTGTTGTGACATTTAACTCTGTTGTTGTAGTGAAAAGCAGCTATAGACAATATGTAAACCAGTAAACCTTTATTTACAAAAGCAAACAGCTGGTGGGGGTGGATTTGGCCTACAGGCCATTTACCAACTTTGGTTTAGATCTTTGTGACTATAGCATCTTTTGTTTAAATGACCTTGATGGAATATATACACCATCAGTAACTATTGATTTATTTGCCTGCCTCACTTACTATACTTTTAACTCATTAGAGTTAGGGACCAAGACTTTATATGACTATTTTCTGCTCTGAGTACAGTACGGCATATAGTAGGCTTTCGATAAATGGTTGTTTAACATATTAATCTACCCTGTGTCCTTGGGTTTTTAGATCTCTTGGAGAGTGCTTTTGGGAGCCTTTAAATGAGAGAATTTGTGTATTTTTTCAGGAGTCTAGTACTTTTTCTTCTCCTTATTTTTTTGATAACCAGAGTCCTTTATTTTACCCCATTTCTAACTTTAGCTTTCTTTTTTTAAATTAAAACATTTTTTTCTTACATCAGCATTACAAGTTATTCAGTTATCACAAAATAACTAAAATAATAATAAATCTACTTCAGTCAGTGGATACACTTTCCCCCTTATTTTTGTTCATTCCTCAATCTGTTTTTTTTTTTTTTTTAAGATTTATTTATTACCCCCTGCCCCCTTGTTGTTTTGCACTTGCTCTCTGCTCTCAGTGTCCATTTGCTTTGTGTTCTTCTGTGTCTGCTTGTCTTCTCTTTAGGCGGCACCGGGACCTTCTGGAGTGAGAGAGAGGTGCTCAAACTCTTGTGCCACCTCAGCTCCCTGGTCTGCTGTGTCTCTTACTGTCTTTCCTCTGTGTCTCTTTTTGTTGCGTCATCTTGCTGCACTAGGTCTTCTGCGCGGGCCAGCACTCTGTGTGGGTCAGCTCTCCTGTGCAGGTCCCCGGGAATCGAACTGTGGACCTCCCATATGGTAGATGGGGGCCCATTTGCTTGAGCCACATTCGCTTCCCAGTTCCTCAATCTTGAGGGATTTGGGGTGATGTACACTCTGACTGCTTCAGGTTGAGAAGGGACATAGATATAATGGGGCATAGGAATGGAATTGTTCTGCTTGCAGTTGAGGATACTCCTTGCTTTTGGGATGGGGTTGGTCCATCATCATTGTTTTGTTTGTTGTCCAGGGCAAGCCAGAGGACTTGGAGTGTAGGAGTTGGCTGCATATCTGTTGGGTTTCAGGGCTCAACTGGCATAGGAACAATCCAAAGTCTTTAAGCCTCTGGGAAATATACTTAACACTAAATTGAAAATTATAGGTCCAAATAAAAGAAGTAGAAGAATCATCGTTAAGGGATCTATAAGTGAGTATAACTATGTTATATCGGGGAAGTAGCTTTTCATATATTCCCAGATAAAGCCCATTGAGGGGTGTTAATTTCTTGAGGCCATGTGGCTTGCCTGTGGTGTCCGGATGTCTCTGTGGCCCTCAAGAGCACTTTTGTTTGAGGTTTTGTTTATTGTGGCAGCTTGTGAAGTCTTGCGAGACCTGCATAAGTGTAACTTCGGGAGTGATTTCCTGACTCACTTTGAAATCTCTTAGCCATGGAAACTCTATTTTATTTAATATTCTCCCCCTCCCCCTTTGATCAAGGTCTTTCTCCACATGCATTGCCAGGGCGGCTCATCCCCTGGGAGTCATGTCTCATGTCGGTGGGGGGAACATAGTGAGTTTATTTGTAGAGTTTGTTTAGCCTTCTTTTGGACCTGTTAGGTTGGCCTTCCTGTCGGTAGTTCTCTCTAGACCCACTAAAGAAACACCATTTTCCATTGGAACTCAAGATACCATTTGGCCTTTGAGAAGACAGTCCAATTTATGTCTACCTAATAAGACTGTATTCTACCAGGACTGCTAGTTTTTTAAGAATTCAAGGCAAAGCATTAGAAAGTAATATATTTTCTTGGAATTTTAGGACTCCACTCATGGTATTTTTGCTTATAGGCATAATGTTTCTCCTCAGATTGTTTTCTAAGGACAGGAAGTGGGCTAGGAATTTGGAACACTTTCTATTTCTTGGCTTTTTACTCTTTAATTTTAAGTAGAACTTGGTTTTATTGATCAAGCTTTTATGATTTACATTGTTTTTAAATGAGTAACCCAAATCCTTTCTTAAATAAACCCAATTATTTTAAAACACGATCCAGATGTGATTTCAAGTCATTTCTCACTTTTTAAGTACCTTTTTGGAGGAAATGCCAGTCTTTTCTAGTCTCCCAAATCATTGGCAATTCATTAAAAACATTTTTAAAAAATTTTTATGCATTTTTTTTCTTTATTAGAGAAGTTGTGCATTTATAGAAAAATCATGCATAAAATAGAGGATTTCCATACACCACTCAACCACTAACACTTGGTATTTGGGTGGAATATTTGTTACAAATGATGATGACACAGTTTTATAATTATACTACTAATTAATTTCCATGACATAACTTAGGGCTCAGTGTGTAGTATAGTTCCTTGGATTCTTCAAAAAAAATTCTATTCTGGTACTATAAATAAAATATAACATTATGACTTATTTTCAGGGGAAAAAAGTCAGCTTTTAATTGTAACTGACCAAACTGCATACAGTCATATCTCTAAACTAGTGAACAAATTAAAAAAAAATAAACTAAGAGTTTTCACCAGCGTTAGCCTTCGGAAGGCTAAGACAAAAGCACCCCATTCTTGAGGCTGGCTGTAACCTTCACACACATTTCATGTCTCAAGAGGAGGGTCGTGGGATAGGTGAAGGACTTGTCCTCTCCTCCCATCATGCTGGGAACTCTTAGAAAGTCCCTGGTGAAGTGAGCCTCCCCTCCGACCCTATTCCTGTCCTAAGGGAAATAAAGACTTTCTGGGCACCATCCAGAAAAATCAGGGGACAGGGTGAGGCAACCAGCGCCCTCCTGGGCTTTTAGGCAACACTTCACTCCTTCCTCTCAGCTGTTTGTTCCCAGTGCTTAGGGTGAGCATTAAATTAAATATGCACTAGAGAAAAAACCTTAAATGCCCCATAAGGTCCACCAGGCAGTCACAAAGCAGAAGAAAAATATAAAC
This sequence comes from Chaetophractus vellerosus, assembly GCA_004027955.1. Lineage (NCBI taxonomy): Eukaryota > Metazoa > Chordata > Mammalia > Cingulata > Chlamyphoridae > Chaetophractus > Chaetophractus vellerosus. The sequence goes on along the minus strand of PVKH010040417.1, from coordinate 5,835 downwards.
AATAGCCTTAATGAAAAGCAGTGGCATCTGGCCCTCAGAATACATGCTCAGACTCCATCTGGTTGGTAATGGCAGGGTTACCATTGGGTGATCTGGCTACCCTTCTGGTGAGGCGGTGCCAGGTACTCAAACATGGACGTCTGGTGGGTGGGAGCATGCCCTTGGGATCCGAAGGCATGGGGTCAGACCAGAAGAAGTTGTGATTGAGGGTGTCATAGCTGTCTATGCCCTGCGTGGGATCCAGTACCAGAAACTTGTCGAAGAGGTCCAGTGCATAGGAGTCATGCATGTAGGCCTTCAGCCTGTCCTTCACCTTCTGCTTCTTACCCTGGGGCAGGTCCAGCGTTTCAAACAGCTAATGCTTGTCCACGTTTGGCCACACCTCAGGGGTGATGGAGCCACAGAGATGGTGGATGAGGGCGAGTTCGTGCTGCTCTTTGTTGCCTTGCATGATAGGGCTGCGGGTCCACATCTCTGCCATGATGCACCCAGCTCCCCATAGATGAATGGAGGGTTGTAGTACCACTCCCTGAGCAACAGCTCTGAGGGCCGGTAACAGAGCATCACCACATGTTGGTATAGTGATTGGGCTGGCTACTCTTGGCCAGACTGAAGACCCAAGCCAGTCCAAAGTCCACCAGCTTCAGGACCCCATTGCAGGTGATGAGCACATTAGCTGACTTTTGGTCCCTGGGCAGGAACTTATTCCTGTGGATGTAGTAGAGACAGTAGCATCTGCATGACTTTCTTGATCTCAGCTTGAACTTGACAAAGACATTATTCAACATCCCAGCAAAGTCTTTTCTGACAGAAGCCGAACACCATGTATATACCACCTTTGCAGCGGTTATAGAGGTTAAGCTTTGGTTCAACAGATCTCAGTCAAGTTGACCACATTCTTGTGCTTTAGAAGCTGGAGAATCTTGATTTCCCTTAAGGCTGTGATGGGAAACCCCTTCTTGTGGTTCATCAGCATCTTTTTCAAAGCCACCTTCTTGCTGGTCTTGTGATGCTTGGCCTTAAACACTTCCCCAAAAGTGCCTTGACCTATCTTGGCAAGCTCTTATTTGGACACCTCACCACAAAATGGGTACTCCAGCGAGTCATAGTATTTTGCCATAGCTGTCTTCAGCATGCTGCCATCACCTCCAGTAGCCACTGCCATGGTCAATTCATTTTTGATTGGCTTCCAAATTTATATATTGGATCAAGATGTTCATTGGAAATTCTTACTTATTTCTTTTTTGACTTATTTCTTTTTATATAGGCACTTCAAATTCTGCAGTGCTTTTTTCTTATGTTCTTTACTGCAGATTTACCCAAAATATTTTTGTTATTTTCTGAGAATACTATATCTTCTAGACCAGTAATATCCAATAGAAATATAATGTGAACCACATATGCAATTTTAATTTTTCTAGTAAGATATTAAAAATGTAAAAAGAAATAGGTGAAAATAATTTTAATAATATATTTTATTTGATCTGATACATCCAAAATATTATAATTTCAACATAAAATTAATATACAACTGTTTATGAGCTATTTTTTATATATATATATAGGTACTGTCTTTGAAATCTAGTTTAGACTGGTCACATTTGAAGTGCTCAATAGTCACATGTGGCTAGTGGCTACTATGTTAGAGAGTCACAGACTATTTGTTTGATAGGTGAGTGGGAGAAGTCAGGCTTTAGATATGGACAGTATGGGCAAGGCAAAGTGACATAGGGGCCTGGTTGTTACAGGGTAAAGTGTGTGTAACCAACAAAGAGCCAAACCAAGAAATTCTCATTTACTAGTAGTGTTTGTGGTACCAAAAAATATTTCCCTCATTTCAAATTCACTTGCATGTCATCACCAGATGCTTTTGTTCAGCTCTGTAATTACCAAGGTTAGAACTTTTTCTTTATAAAGTTTTAAATTATACCTAGGTTTTTAGTATAATGAACAATGACAGACTAAGAGTTGTCCGTTTTATTTCCTAATCAGTTTCTCCAGAAATTATTTTATTTTAAAAAATATATATTTTATTACAGTTCTAGCTAATTCTTATGATATGGAAAAAGTAAAAAAAAGTTCTTGAGACTGTTTTATCTTTTTATAATACAGGTTTCTATGATCAGGGATATTCGAGAGAGGGAGATTCGGATCTATACAGATGCAGGCCGCATTTGTAGACCGCTTCTGATTGTGGAGAAACAAAAGCTACTTTTGAAGAAGAGACACATTGACCAATTGAAAGAGAGAGAGTATAACAACTACAGGTGAGAAAAATGTGTCCATTTTAAAAAATTGATAAATAATTCACATACTATAAAGTTTACCCTTTTAAAGTGTGTACAATTTTTTAGTTGGTTTTTAGTACATTCAGAGTTGTACAGCCATCACCACTATCTAATTTCAGAACATTTTTGTCACTTCAAAAAGAAACTCCATACCCATTAACAGTCATACCCCATATACTTGTGGGTATTTATTTAAGCATAAAAGTTTTCATGACTTGTTAAAATCTATAAGAAATATAATTTAAAAATAACCTGCTTTAAAATTTTATTTAACAATATATGAATATATACATTCTTATTGTAAAATAATTCAAACTATGTATAAATATAAATATGAGAAGTACCTAATTCATACTCCCCTCTTCAAAACTAAGTACTGTTAACAGTTTGGTATTTATTCTTCCAGATCTTATTCTGTGTATTTGTATACCACCTTCCCTCCCTCTCACCCCCACCCTTAAAAATACAATTTCTTTAAAACAAAGCAAAGCAAACTAGTAATAATAGTTACGGGATGATACTTTGTATGTATATTTTAGCAACTTGCTTTTTTCACTTGCATTAACTAAAAATATATATCTATTTTGGAACTCTTTCCATGTCAGTACGTATGGATATAGGAATAGTCTTAAGTAGGAGGCCTACATGGTTAAAATATTTGGGGAAATAAGGAAATTCAGTGAATTATTCTTTTTTTTCAGTTGGCAGGATCTTGTGGCCAGTGGGGTAGTAGAATATATTGATACCCTAGAAGAAGAAACAGTGATGCTTGCAATGACTCCAGATGATTTACAGGAGAAAGAAGTAGCTTATTGTTCCACATACACACACTGTGAGATTCATCCTTCAATGATTCTTGGTGTATGTGCATCTATTATTCCTTTTCCTGATCATAACCAGGTTGGTAGCACTTTGTATCTTCTGGTTTGTGGGGAATTAGAGGAAGTAAAATAAAAATTAGGGATTAGTCTGTAAATCTCTTCCTAAGAGTAAAGTCTTTTAATGAAAGGTTATGTACTCCTGCAGAATCAGCCTTTGACATGTTTAATGTTACCTTTCATTCTTAAGAGCCATAATTGATTATTTCAAATGGTTATCAGTTATCTTTTAGAAACAAACAAGAACATTATCTACACATTTCCAACTAATGTAGTCAATTTCTTTAGAGGTAATTAAATTGTCATTGTTTCTGCTTTTCATTTCTGCCTTTAGTCTCCTAGAAACACATACCAGTCTGCTATGGGTAAGCAGGCTATGGGAGTTTATATCACCAACTTCCATGTTCGTATGGACACACTGGCTCATGTTCTCTATTATCCTCAAAAACCACTTGTGACTACACGATCTATGGAATATCTACGATTTAGAGAGCTGCCAGCAGGTAAGTTCATTTTGTTAATAGTTTTTTAAGACCCTGCCATGCTTAAAGCACTTTTCTGGGTGTTTGGGAGAGTTAGAAAAAAAATGCAGACCCTATTCTTAAGGAATTTACAGTGTTACAGGAACCTGAACCCAAAGAAAAAGGTGGGCGTGTGAAAAGTATGATGGAGATACAAAGTCCTTTGGAAGCATAGTGAAGGATATTGATTCCTGTTGGAAGTCTAGAGCCAATTTCATGAAGGAGATGGCATTTTAAACTGGAGTAAAGTCAGGGAAAGGGTATTTGGGTTTGAGAGACATCTTGAGCAAGGACCTAGAGATACGAAGGTGTGAGATATACTTTGGGAACAGTCACTAGTCATATTATTTTAGTATGGCTGGAGTGTAAATATATGGGAGTGAATTTTGACATCATAGTGTGGAGAGAGCCTGAAGGTTGAATTTTATTTTCAGAATAAAGACCCTTTTTGCAGAGGGAAATAATACCATTAGGGATTTCTTTTGGGAATACCATTTTCACTCTAGTATAAGGGGTGAATTATAGTCAGATACAGTATTAGCAGGGAGATAATTTAATAAATTTCGCAGTAGTCTAAGTAAAATGGTGAGATTGTAAATAAACCAAAAGAACGATGGGTGAGGGGGCCGGCTGTAGCCCAGTAGATAAGGGCGCCGGTTCACCACATGGGAGGCCCCTGGTTCGGTTCCCAGGGACCTCTCCAAAGCGGGCAGACTGCCTTAAGGAGGGCAAGCCGCCGTGGGCAGGGCAAAAAAAAGCCGCCACGGGCAGGGCAAGTCACCTGCGAACTGAAAGCCGGCCGTGAACGGAAGCAGAAGCCACCCACAAGCGGGGAAAGCCGCACCTGCGCAGTGACCAGTCTCGGCGTGTCGCCGCAGTGGGGGGAAGGGGAGATATGTAATAAAATAAATAAATCTTTAAAAAAAAAAAAAAAGTGGTGAGGACAAGGCTGATAGGATTGCATGCCTTTCAGTTCTGTAATTTTTTCATGTCTTAAGTAAAGTTTATAAAATGCTTTTTTATCTTTAGATAATTTCAAACTTATAGAAAAGTTGTCTAACCGGTACAAAGAACCTGTATATACTCTTCATCCAGATTTTCTAGTTGTTAATATTTTACAGCATTTGCCCTATTCTCTCCCTTTCTGTTTCTCCTCTCTTCCTGAACCATTTGAGAGTAAATTACAGACATGAAGCCACATTATTACTCTTTAATTCTTCAGCGTATGTTTCCTAAAAACAAAGACATTCTCCATAGTGTAGCCATCATTCAGATCTAGTCATTAGTTAGGTAAATTTGCCAGTTGTCCCAATAATGTCCTGTATGGAGCCAGGATCAAATCCAGGATCATGCATTGCAAGTTCTTTAGTTGCATGTGTCTTTAGTCTCCTTGAATCTAGAACAATTCCTTAATCTTTCCTTGTCTTTCATAACCTTGACATTTTGAGGAGTCCAGGCTGGTTACTATGTATATCGTCTCTCAGTTTGGGTTTGACTGTTGTTTCCTCATGATTATACGTGGATTTTGAATTTTTTGCAAAATTAACATAGAAATGATGCTGTATTTTCAGTGCATCATATCTGTAGGCACATGCTATTTGTCCTATTATTAGTGACTTTAACTTTTATCATGTGATTCAGATGATACCTGGTTTCCCCAGTTTTTGTTTATTATAAGTACTTTTTGTTAGCAAATAACAGTAAGTTGTAAGTAGGGAGATACTTTTATTATTTTCTTTTTCAAAAATTTTTTATATTTCTTGGGAGATACTTTTAGATTATGTACTTGTTCCTTGTCAAACTTTGAGTCATTAGTTTTAGCTTTGATGGTTGTTGCTGATGGTGATTTTCAAATTTCACCTTTCCTTCCATTTTGATGCTCAAATTGTCCCAGATTTGGCTAGTAGGAGTACCTTCAAGATGACTCCTGATAGTTCCTCATCATTCTTGAAGCACTTCTTACATTTCACTGCCCTAAACGTGGATTCAGGCCTTTCACCTTTTGGTGGAATATTTAGAAACTAAAATCTGGGTGCTAGGCGGGCTCATTGCTAATACTAGAATGTCATAGTTTCTAGGTCCTTTCAGTTGACAGAACTATGAAGTGTATGTATCCATAAATACACATATACACACCCACATCTAATT
>PVKH010040416.1:0-11066 GCA_004027955.1 Chaetophractus vellerosus | reverse complement strand
TGCCTGTCCGTGGCAGCTTTTTGCCCTGCCCACGGCGGCTCCGGCCCGCCCATGGCGGCTTGCCACTCTCAAGGCGGTCTGCCCGCTAGGAGAGGTCCCCGGGAACCGAACCCAGGGCCTCCCATGTGGTTTCCCAGCGAGCTCTTTATCCACTGAGCTATCTAGCCGGGCCCTCTTTATATTCTTATTTTTATTTTTGTTTAGTTTGTTATTTATTATCTTTATATTCTTATTCTTATTTTTGTTTAGTTTGTTATAAGGATATCTTAGTAAATTAATAATATTTTATATTATAACTAAATAGTTTTTTGACAGCATATAAAATCAGATGATGAGTTCACAGACAGCTTACAGATCACATATTTATAAAATATTTAAGGGATGTCCATTAGATGAAAGATACCATAAGTATCAGTGATGAGCAGGCATAGACAATATTCTCAACAAAATTACCATCAAGTAAGGGAGGTAAGAGTTGTACACAAAACATACAATGGACACTAGATGTAAAACATAACATTGCTTTTCTCTTAAACTAGGTGTAAGATGATAATATACTTGAATGTGAAGAGAAAATCAAGTGTGGCAGGAAGAGTTTTTTTCTTTTGCATTTGATGAGAATATGCATCCTTACCCCGTGGCTGTAGTTCAGAAGTGGGTGAGGAAAGTTTTAGAAGAACAGGTAAAACATAAGCAGAGCAATTAGTTTAATATTTAAAATTTAGTATAAAACAATAGATAAACTCAATGGAAGCCAAAGTTAGCTCTTTGAAAAAATTTTAAAAATAAAGAGAGAGAGAGAGAGAGAGAGAGAGAGAGAGAGAGAAGACACAAGTTACTAATATCAGAAATGAATAGAAGGTCATCATTACATATTGCAAGGATATTAAAAAGAAAATAAAGAAATATTATGAACAACTCTGTGCCCACAAATTTGACAACTTAGATGAAATGGACCAATTCCTTAAAAGACAAACTACCAAAATGCACACAATAAGAAACAGGTAATCTGAATAGGCTTTTACATATTAAAGAATTTGAATCAATAATTAATAACCTTCCAAAATAGAAAGTACCAGGTCCAAATGGTTTCAATGGTGAATGCTACCAGACATTTAAGAGAAATGATACCAATTCTCTATAATCTCTTCCAAATAGTATAAGCAGAGGAAACACTTCCTACCTCAGGAAAAGTCAACAAAATCTTAGCAAGTAGAATCCAACACTGTAGGAAAATAATTATACAATCTGGCAAAGTGGAATTTATTCCAGGTATGCAAGGCTGATTCAACATTGAAAAATTAATTAGCATAATCAATCCCACCACCAGGCTAAAAACAAAAAATTATATGAGCATTGATTCAGAAAACACATTTGACAAAATCCAACACCTGTTTAAGATAAAAATCTCAGCAACCTAGGAATAGGAAAGGGATATCTACAAAACATCTACAAAAATTTTGCAGGCAACATCACACAAAATGATAAGAAACTGGATTCTTTCCCTTCAAGATAAGGAACAAGGCAAGTCCTCTCCCACCACTCACATTCAACACCTTATTGGAAGTCCTAGTTAATGCGATAAGACAAGAAGAGGAAATGAAAGTATACAGATTAAGAAAGTAGAAATAAAATTGTCTTTGTTTGCAGATCACATGATTGTGTCTGTAGATTGTTTATGTGGAAACATAAAGAAACTCCTGGAACTAACAAGCAATTATAACAAGTTCACAAGCTATTAGATTAATATACAAAACTCAATTGCTTTCTAATATACCAGAAATTTAGCAAATATAAGCAGGGTTTATATGAAGAAAACTATAAAACTCTGAGGAAAGAAATCAAAGAAAATCTAAATAAATGGAGAGATAGCCTATGTTCATTAATACAAAGATTCAATGATGTTAAGATGTCAATTCTCCCCAACTTGATTTATAGATTCAATGCAATCCCAGTCCAAATCTCCCAAAATTATTTTGTGGATATCAACACACTAATTCTAAAATTTATATGGAAAAGGCTCAGAATAGCCACCATAATACTGAAGAAGAACAAAATCAGAGGACTGACACTACCAAACTTTAAGACCTACTGTAAAGCTCCCAGAATTAAGACAGCACAGTGTTGGCAAAAGAATAGACAAATTGATCAATGGAACAGAATAGGAAGCCCAGAAATAGAACTGTACAGATTCAGCCAACTGATGTTTTACATCAGGAGTGAAGGCAATTCAATGGAGAAAGGATAGTGTTTTCTACAAATGATAGAACATTTGGACATCCATATAAAAAATAAAATAACCTAGATACTATCCTTATACCTTTCAAAAAATTATCTCAAAATGAATTTTAGACCTAAATGTAAAACACAAAACTGTAAAACTTCAAGTAAATAACATAGTAGAATATCTAGGTTATCTTGACTTTGGTGGTGAGTTTTTTAATAAAACACCAAAATCATGATTTATGAAAGGAAAAATTGATAAGATGGATTTTGTTAAAATTAAAAATTTCTACTCTGTGAATTATTATACTAAGATAATGAAAAGACAAGCCACAAAATGAGAGAATACATTTGTGAAATGCATATCTGACAAAAGAATAGTATACAAAATACAAAAAATAATTCTTAAAACTCAGCAATAAGAACACAAACAACCATATTAAAAAAACATCTCATCAATGAAAATATACAGATGGCATATGAAACAATGCTCAATATCATATGTCATTAGGGAATTGCAAAGCGAAACACCGAGATACCACTATGCATGTATTAGAATGTCTAAAATCCCAAAAAACTTGACAATAACAAATGCTGGTGAGGATAAGAAGCAACAGGCACTCCCATTCATTGCTGGAAGGAATGCAAAGTGGTACAGCCACTTCGGGAAACAGTGCAACAGCTTCTTACAAAGCTAAATGTAATCTTAGCATATCATCAATCACACTCCTAGTTATTTACTCAATTGTGTTGAAAACATGTCCATACCAAAACCTGCACACAAATGTTCATAGCAGTTTTATTCAAAATCATTAAAAACTGGAACAAAAACAGAAGATGCTCTTCAATAGGTAAATGGATAAACAAAGTGTAGTTCATCTATATAATGGAATATTAATCAGTGATAGAAAGACATGAGATATCAAGCCACAGAAAGGCATGGAGAAACGTTAAGTGCACATATGAAGAAGCCAGTCTGAAAAGGCTACATACTGTATGATCTGCAGCTATATGAAATTTTGAAACAAGAAAAACTATAGACACAGTAGAAAGACCAGTTGTGGCCAGGGGTTCGTGGGGAGGGAATGGAGAGATGAATAAATGAAGCATAGGTGAAAGTATTCTTTATGTAATCGTAAAGGTGGATACATTTCATTATGCATTTGTTGGAACCCGTAGATCTGTACAACATAAAAAGTGAACCTTAATATAAACCATGGAAAATACTTAAAAATAATTTTCATTAATTGTAACAAATGTACTACACTAATGCACAATATTAGGGAAAGTATACCTGGGGAGTAGTAGGTGGGGCTTATGGAATGCTATGTTCTATCTGCTCAATTATGTTGTAAATCTAAACCTGTACTAAAAAAATAAAGCATATAAATTATTTTAAAACACCATAGGTTTTTCCACACTTTATTCTAATTAATGGTTTCTTTCAATAGAATACTATAATTATGCTTTTTTTTAATCTTTCAAAATGTGAGGAAATTTGTTACTACCAAACCAAGAATATCTGGGAAAGGACCCACAGGGTATAAAAATGCATCTTTACTTTGAAAGACAGAGAAAAATGGACTGCAAAGAGGCATTGTAAAAGTATTTTTGTTGATCCATTTAAAGAAGGGAAAGCTCTTCGTGACCACCATTGAGAAGATGGTTGTATTTGTTCCTATTGCTGATGTGACAAATTATACAAATTTATTGGTTTATAAAAATACAAGTTTATTATCTTACATTTCTGGTGGTCACAAATCCAAAATGGGTTTCACTGGGCTAAACTCAGAGGTGCATTCTGGAGGATCTGGAGGAAAATCCATTCCTTGCCCTTTCCAGCTTCTAGAGGCTGCCCACTGACCTTGACTCATGGCCACATCCCTTTGACTTCTGCTTTCATGGTGTGATAGCCATCTCTATCTCTGCTCCTCCTCCCCTGATCTTATTAAGACTATTCTGATTACTTTGGGCCCACTAGATAATTCAGAATAATCTCCCATCTCAAGACCCTTAACTTGATCTCATCTGCAAAGACCCTATTCTATGTAAAATAATATATTTACAGGTTCTGGGAATTAGGATGTGGACATCTTTGGGGAGGGGCTGCATTATTCTGTCTACTGCAGTAATACAGAAGCTTTGGGAAGAAGTTGGCAGTTCTTAAGGCCTGTAAAGATCTAAATGCAGTGTCAGTCTTCCCCATTTTAGACTGATCTCTTCTAAAGTCTTTCTGATTCCCATCTTCCAGAAATGACTTTCACAACTGCACTATAGTGCCAGTTCCAGCACTTGCAAGAAGTGTCTAAAGCTTTCCCTAGTCAAAATTTTATTTACTTGCCTGACACTCAGAGTTTCTGATTCCTTTTCTCTACTAGGCCATAATTAGTTGTTTACACCCAAGATTTTAATATATTAAAAGTAAATAGATGCTACTCGAATAAATTTTTTTTAATACTCCATGGAACTGTACAACACAGTGAATCCTAAGTTAAACCATGAAGTACAGTTAATAGCACAATTATAAAAATGTGCTGTCATCAATTGTGAAAAATGTACCACACCAATGCAAGGTTTTAATAATATGGTGGTATGTGGGATTCCTATATTTTATCCATGATTGTTCTGTAAGCCCACAACTTCTCTAATATTAAAAAAATTAAATCATGACTATTTATTATTTATTCATTTTTTTTCTTTCTCTTTTGGATGTCTAACTCCTTACCTCTTTTAAAAGGAGGTCACTATTTAACCCTCAGCCTTGGTTTTAGATATTTGAATTCCGTAATTTCTTACTTTTTCCTAAACCAGTGCCCAGCTCAAGGGCCTTGGAGTTCCAGGCTACACTGCTTTGTCATCACCCTGCACTCATCCCATTATGCTATTTCTGAATAATCTGGGACATGGATTGATTCACTCTATCTGCTGTCAGGTCTACCTGGAAATATGCAGTCTTAAAATATTTATGCTAAAAAAGGATCTATAAATAATTTGACAGTTTTTTTATGCTATGTTAACTTGTAATTTTTAATGGACGCATTAATTAAGTCTAGTTAATAGTCTAATTTCTGTCTTGGATTTTTGTGCCCATGCTTTATTATGAAATTTTATCATTTCAGTGAATAAAAAATAAAATGCAAATACAGCAATAAATGGCTGTGGGTGACCACCTGCCTGGTCTTAATTACCACAAATTTACTGTGAATATCAATATTCGCCTGTGTGTATGCATATGTGTGTGTGTATGTGTGTGAAATTTACACCTTCTCAGCTCCAATATAGATAAAGTAATTGCTGAGCAAGCAAGGAGGGAAATGGTGTTGGGGAAGATGTATATGTCTCCCATCACACTTTATAAAATCTTTCTTAACAAAATCTTTCCAAAGCCACCGATGGTTTTCTTGGCTACCAAACAAATGATACACAATGTTATTTGTGGTTGTTGCTATGTTGTATGTCCTAATAATTTCAAAACAGAGACTACATGTAGTCACAAGATACCATCGATGGAAAGTGACACAGCCAGTTAATACATTTTACAGTTGATTAATATCATTACAATACAATTTAGAACAATTTACAAACAAATGAGTATAAATGAGATAAAGTAAGACAAAAGGGAAACATGTCAACGATATACTTAACAGATATTCCCATACTCAGAATTCTTTTGGCATCAGGATTTCTATTAAATTAAAACATTAAATTTTATTCAACTATAAGCTGAATTTGTCCTTTCAGGTAAAAGACTGTTTTTCTTCCCACGTTCACACCATATCCCCAAAGGAAAAGTACATTCCAACCTTCCTTTTGCTTCTTCACATATACCAATCTCCTTCTCACCTCAGTTGTTTGCACTTGCTTGTCTCTGACATATACAGTCTCAGCAGATCTTCACCTGCTTGCTCCTTTTCATCCTTTATAGCTCAGCTCAAATACCACCTCCTCAGAGAGCTGACTTTCATTACCCTAGGTTATGGTTAATTTCATGTAGCAATCTGGCTGGGTTATGGTTTCCAGTTTGGCCAAGCAAGATACTGATCTGATTGTGAGGGTGTTTTGTAGATGGATTAGCATCTTCACCTGATTTCTTCTATAATCAACAAAGGAGATTGCCCTCAGCAATGAAGGGAATCTCCTCATCCAATCAGTTGGAGGTCTTAACGCCAGAACTTAAAATTTCAGAAGTTAGAAAGAAGAATCCTTGCCTCTACTTCAGCCAGCTAGTTTCTCCTGGGGAATTCAACCTCAACTTTATAGACGTTTCCAACTTGCTGTCTGCCCTACAGAATATGGAACTGCCCACTCCCATTGTCACTTGAGCCAATTTCTATAATAAACCTCTTAATATTTACATACACATATATATATATCTTCTGTAAGTTCTGTTTTTTCTGGAGAACTCTACCATGCCCTATCTAGAGATATCACATTCTTTCACTAATTATCTTTTGGAAATAGAGCATCCTTCCATTACTAGCTCAATAACTTGATTGGTTTTCTTCTTAGCACTGAGCATTTATTCTTTGTTTGTCTCCTCAGAGAATTCAAACATGGTAAGAAGATAGAGCTTATCTGTCTTGTTTATGCAACAGTGTCTGGTACATAAACAGTTCCCACCAATAGCTATTGCTGCATGAATTGAATGAATATTCCATAGATCACTGAAGGTTAATGGTTACCTTCACCTTGCAGAATATTATTCTAAAAAATAAAAAATAAAAGGATTGAGAAAGACAGAAAGAAGTATCTATAATGGTGTTCTGTTAGCCCCTTTAACTCTCCCAGGGATCAAGTACAGGACTCATGAGTCTATGAAGAGGTTTATCACTGCACAGGCTAAATAACCTGCCTAGACACGCAGGTTATTTTGGAGTAAGTCATAGTAGCTTATGAGAAGGATGACTGATTTTAGAGACTAAAACTGAAACACAAGAACTGCTTGACCCCTAAAAGTGGTGCCTCATTTTATAGACTATTGGGAAATATGTTTAACAATAAGGCAAGAATTACCCAAACTCACTCAGCCATTTTCATAATTTTCTGTTAAGAAGCAGAGGTGGAATTTTATTTACTGGTTAGAAAACCACAAAGGCAACCAAAAGAAAAAGGGTTGGCTCGATGATAATATATTATTTTATATCACACACCACCTTTTTCCTTTCATTTTTTCTCTACATAATACATCTTGTGATCCTAAAACAATATTTTAAAGTTGATAAAATTTCTCTTTTGTTCTTCTTTGTGAAGACATATGATTCAATCAGGGAAAGAAGCTATGGCAATGATAGGAAAATTTCAGTGAATTCAAGGGCCAGATAATAAATCCAGGATTTTTATTAAACAAAAGGACCAGAAACTGGAAATTTAAGGATTAAAGCTACTTTCTTATTGGCTACAGAGTTTCATCCTCACTTTGTTCTTTCTCAGGGTACTTTTCTTTGTACACCTATATTTTTCTACCTCTCCAAGTCAGACTGCTTATTCTAGATCAGAAATGGTTATTGGCTAATTCAGAATAAGCTATAGTGTCTATGTTCATGTAAATGCTGGTATTTGCATTAATTATTTACAAATTTTCCATGGTTGAGATAGCACTTAAATTGTCAAATATTTCTTTTTGTGCTGTTTCATGTACTCCTTCATATGTTCCTGTGAGATGATATTTACTACAAACTTTTATTGGAATTCCTGAGCCCTTTACACAGATCTATTATTATATCTTCTTGGTTTTGTCTCTTTAACCTTTTTGTTTAAATATTAATTGTATTTAGTGTACTCCCTCCTGCATGACCCACTTAACTTGCAGAGCAAGTCTATTTAAATGCAGTGGAGTGCATGACTGTGAAATAATAATGACCCCTTACTGCTTTCCAGTTAATATAGATCATTTAAATTAGTTATAACATCTGCTGTCAAAGATCAGTCCAGTCATGATATATATCAAATGAAGATCTGATTTACATTTTTACCTTAGCTCCTAAATTACTCTTCCAGTCATGTTAATATCTGTCTGAGACTCTACTGTGTGGGCATCCAAACTATGGAAACCCTGAAATTATTATAGCAGGTTTTCACTTTCATCAAAGGTTGTGAAGAGTCAGAAACTCACAAAAATTTAGAATTTAAGGAATAAATGGCTTACCAAACTACTTGCCTAATGGCAAAACCAGTATGAGAAACTAAGTCCCTTCTCTACTCAGGACTAGAGTTTACAAAAAGATGCTCTCTCTGAAAGGGCACTCTGCAGAAATATAATACATTTCTTTTGTCAATCAGCTAAAAGGAATAGACATGAGCAATGTAGCATTGTCTATAATTTTAATCTTGTTATAAAGGGTGTCATATGAACTCAAGTAGAACCTCTGACTGACTTAAGAGAGACAAGAAAACGCATCCTCCCATCCATTGCTGCTACATCAGGGTATGGAAAGAGAGACAGAAGGAAGAAGCAGGGGAGAGGCATGAGATCAACTGTGTGGGGGAATCAGATTGAGAGGGAAAGAGGAACCAATAAATGCCTCTAATATATCTGAGAAAACAAAAAGTGAGGGCACACATAGAGACCTGCTGGCATCAAGATGCCTGTGGTGTTTGCTTCAAAACTTGGTTATACTTTTACCACCTTCCCGCTGAGGATGTTTTACTATTGTGAGAGTACTACAGAATCTTTTCATAGCAGGAGGACAACATATCAAAAACATTTAAGCATTATTTGCATTTATGATTTGCTCAACTTCCAGTTGTTTTTAAAGATTTTAATAGCAAGGTATGAAGGGAAAAATATAATGGTGAGTGTTAGAATACATCAAAACAGTTTGTGAAATCAACCTTAAAAATTCCCCACCATAGCAATGATTAACATTTTGAAAAGACATTCTTAAGGCACCCCGTATTTCCTGTCATAGTTTGTATTAACTTTGTACTGCCGCATAACAAATTACCAAAAACCTGTGACTTACAACAATACAAAGTTATTATCTTGCAGTTTTGTAGTTTAGAAGTCCAGCATGGCATGTCTAGGTCCTCTGCCCGAGATATCACAAAACTGAAGTCTGAGTTTTCTGCTGGAGGCACTGGAAATTTTTTTTAAAAAATCTGCTTCCATGTTCATTTTGATTGTTGACAGAATCTAGGTCCTTGTGGTTGTAGCACTGTGACCCCAGCTTAAGTAGCAGCAAATCATGATAAGTAGACCTTACTGTTATTTATTTATTTTACATAACCTTATCCCTAGCAGAAAATACTCAATGGCTCCTGGGAGCTTAACTTTATTGTAAATTCACATATTATCCATTACATAAAATGTCAAATTTATCCACTGTAGATATCAATTCTATAAGCCATTATATATATATACATATAGCCATATTGGCCTTCTTACATGAACTATATTCAAAATAGTAATCTTTATATTTGCCATCATTACATTTCCTATGAACCAAAGCAACATTAACATAAATCAAATCAGACATGATTGACAAGCCATGGAATTTTCACTCAAACTTAAATTCTTACGAAAGGCCTTGAAAAATAATATTTGATATAAAACTATAAGTAATAGAGGGAAAACATCACAAACTAATTGATGCCCACAAAGGACAAGAATCAGCATTTCATTTTTTTTTTATTTTTTATTTTTTTTAAAGATTTATTTATTTTATTACATATCTCCCTTTCCCCCCGCTGCGGCGATGCGCCGAGAGTGGTCACTGCGCGGGCGCGGCTTTCCCCGCTTGTGGGCGGTCTCTGCGTCCGTTCACGGCTGGCGCTTGATTCAGTTCGCGGGTGGCTGGCTGCGCTCCATCTGCGGGCGACCTGCCCTGCCCGAGGCGGCTCTTGCCCTGTCCGTGGGAGCTTCTTGCCCTGCCCACGGCGGTTCCGGCCCGCCCATGGCGGTTTGCCATTCTCAAGGCGGTCTGCCCGCTAGGAGAGGTCCCCGGGAATCAAACCCGGGGCCTCCCATGTGGTATGCTGGCGCCCTATCCACTGGGCTATCGAGCCGGCCCCAAGAATCAGCATTTCAGTTACGTCTTAAAAGTAAGTAGCTTCCCAAGGTATATTTAAAATCTCACTAAGTATATTTTAACCCATGTGCAACTCAAGAGCAGTTTTCTTATCACTTGTTAGATGGTTTACATTAAATTACATGTTTACTTTAATGTTAAACCACTCAAGGCCCCATTACACTTGTTGGCTCTGCTACAATTATCGCATACATGAATGCCCTCCATTACACTTTAAATAAGTGATTTTATTGAAAGCCTTCTGTGATAGGAAACTTTCTCACCAAAGTCATCTATCTCCATTTTAAATAGACCTCATTTTCAAAAGTTCTTAGTGCTATTGAGTCAGAATTTGCTCTCCATCCACATACTTTGGTGTCAATGAGAGACTATGAGTAATTTAAAACAACTTATACATCCAAAACTTCCTCATCTCCACCTGCACCAAAGTTTCCTCATACTTGAGATTAAATATCCCCAGGTTTCAACCATGTTTTTTATGTGATATGTTTTTCTCAATTGAGATATAATTCATATAGCATGAAATTCATCATTTTAATGAGTACAATTCAATGGTGCTTCATAATCTTACAATGTTGGGCAACCATCATGACTATCTAACTTCAAGAATATTTTCATCACCCCAAAAGAAAACCCACAACTGTTAGCAACCACTCCTCAATTCCCCCTGCTTATTTACCAATTTTTAATTGGGTTACTTGTATATTATTATTGAGGTCATTATACATTCTGGATGACCCTTATCAGATATATGATTTATAAATATTTTTCTTCCATTTTGTAAGTTATCCTTTCATTTTTTTTTTTTTTTTTTTT
>PVKH010040415.1:0-10439 GCA_004027955.1 Chaetophractus vellerosus | reverse complement strand
GACACAAAGAAACTAGAAAGTGATGGTTTGGAAAATTGTGAGCTTCCGGAAAGCGAGTCCCCAGAGAATAGTTCTTCATGTGAGGCTTTAACTGAAACTGGAGCCAGTCAGCCGTTTCAGGGAAGTCAGGATTGGAGATGCAGTTACCCAGGAAGGATCTGGGGAAAGTCCTACTGTTCGATGGCTCGGACCCCTGCCCAAAACTGACAAGTTTTTAGCAAGATCTGTCTGAATGGAACCACTTGGACTAAAAGGGACAGCTTGGACTGTCCCTTTTCTGACTAAAAGGGACAGAAAAGAAATAGATTGAAGGAAAAACCCACTTCAAAGGTAGAACCATGGAAGCTTACCTCTGGACTGATGGCATCTCCCACCCCTGCGTTTGGGAAGGGTGAGTTTGCCCTAGCACGTGGAAAGGGTGGGCTTTCCAGCCCATTGTTCAGGAAGAGTTACCTCCCCAGGCTTCAGAGAGGTGGAACACATTCCCTGGGGATTGGGAAAAGTCTGGCCGCCACCCCATTGTGCTGGGAGGGTTGAGCCTGTGCCCCAGAAATTGTGGAGAGTCTCGCCACCACCCCAGACTTATCTGTGGGTAGAGCCTTCACCCAGTGTTTGGGGAGAGCATGGCCGCTGCGCAAGCACTTGGAAGGGGCGGGGCTACCCCTTCCTCAGGCTGGAAGGACAAAACATTATTCCAGAGATGACTCTCAGAACTTGAACTCTAATGGAGTTTGCTGCCCTGCACGGCTTAAGAATTGTTTGGGACCCGTGACCCCTTCTCAGCCGCAAACTCTAAGCCAATAAATGCCCATTGCTTTAAGCCAACCCATTTCATGGGGTCTGCTTTGAGCCGCCGAGGAAACTCAAACACCATGGGAATCAGGTGAATACATGCAGGTAGTTTGCCAAGAACAGTCCTTGGCTAAGAGTAACTATTCAGTTAATATTAGACCTCATTATGGTGTAGGAGCAGTAATTAGAATGTCCTTATCCCAACAGCTGCTTAGTAAAATGACACTAATTCTATGCTGATTCAAACTCCACCTTTTCTAGGAAGCCATCCCTCCTTCTCCACACTCCTAGTTTGTACCTAAATTGAATAAAACGTGCATTGAAAGTGATGGTATAGGGGAAAGATTATTAGGACACCTACATGGAGAAACTGAGTTTGGAGTGAAATTTTTGAAAGAAGTGATAGATGGGGAACCAGCTGTGGCTCAATTGGTAGGGCTCTGGTTTACCACATGGGAGGCCCCAGGTTCGATTCCTGGGGCTGCCGCGAGCTGGCAAGCCGCGGCGTGGTGAGCTGACTCGGCGGGATGCTGCAGCAGGGGGAGACAAGCAGACGCAGAACGCAAAAGCAAAATGAACACAGTGAGAACAGGCAGCAAGAGGGGGATATATAAATAAATAAAAATAAATCTTTTTTTAAAAAAAAGTGATAGATGGAGGTTGACAAAGGGAGGAATGGTTGAGTCTGAAGGACAAGAGGGTGGGATGATGTGAGAAAGGAAAAGGCAGAATATTTTGGGAGGAGAGTTCAGGAGTTTTCCTTTCCCACTAAAGATATCCAGGGGGAGATATGTTCTGATACTTGGACAACAGGACAGGGTTAGCGAGATTATCCCCAGATGTGTGGTGAAATTTCAATGAACAGATGTTAACAAGTCTTTCACTTCCTTCCATTACCTTTCCCTTTCTCTCTCTCTCTCCCCTAAAGTGCAACACATTTTTATAAAGGGTACCCTCTTTATATCCGTAGCATATTGGCGTAGTTAACAGGAGACAGTTAAAATCCCTTGTTCATTGTTCAGTGTCTGGTAGGGCAAGGCCACCGTCATTCCTCTTCAATACACACTTACGATTTCAAAAACCTCTCAGCGTGGTACAATAAAAGGGAATTTCCTGGTTCTGATAAAGGGTACCTTGCAAAAACCTGCAGCAATCGTCTTATTTAGCAGTGAACTGCTCAAAGTCTACCCTTTAAAGTTAGGAAAAAGACAAAGATACCAGCTATCACAGCTTCTGTTCAGTATTGTTCTACACGGCCTACTCAGTAAGAAAAGAAAAAGATACTAGGACCTGAAAGGAAGAAACAAAGCTGGCTTATTCTTAGGTGATATGATTGGAAATATAGGCATCGAAAAGGACTCTACTCTACAGATAAGTGGTTAGAACTAACAGGCATGCTCCCCAAGCTTCTAAGGTAAAAATCTCTCTATAAAAACCGATGAGAACTCTGGTGGCCACAGCCTTCATAGCAATGATAAAAGTTCTTCCATTGCTAGAATAACAATAAGTCTACCGCAGAATAATAAGTCTACGTTAGTCCATTATTAATTCCCCATACTTGAAGATTGGGGGATGGTGATGCCCACTCTGTTTCTAGCTGAGAGGGGGCTTAGGGCTCGTGGGCAGATGGATGGAGCTGTGTTGCCTGCAGTTGCAGACACTCTCTGTATCTTGGGATGGGTGTTGTCCATCATCACTCCCTCCTTAGTTGTCCTGGGTGAGACCAATGAACTAGAGAGTAGGTGTCGCAACTTTGCTGAAATTCAGGGCTCAACTAGCACATGAATGGATCAGAAGATTTAAGACTCTGGGACATAAATTTAGCAAGCACAGTGCTAATTATAGGTTCAAATAAAAGGGGCAGAAGAGCCATGTGTAAGGAAACTATAATTGAGTCTAAGTCAGTTATATTGGGGAGCATATGAAAGTCTCCTCTATTTTTTATGTAACATTTATGTAATCTAAAACTTCTTTAAAAATAAAAATTAAAAATTAAAAAACAACAACAAAAAAAACCAATGAGTTTCCTTTACAGTTAGGTTAGGAAGCATAACTCTTGAGATGCTTCTATTTACAATAGCAACAAAAACTACACGATGCCCCTAGGCTTCCACAGGGTCAGATAAATAACACCCTTCCCCCAGCCAAGCTTGGAAACAATTGAAGCATAGGACAATGGAGTCAGGAAGACAGAAACCAAAACTCAGCAGAGACCTGAAGCAGGACAGAAAGTGCAAAGGTCCTGAGGCGGGGGCATGTCTGGTATGCTGGACCTACAGCCCAGAGGCAGAGGTATCAGAAGCCCTGAGAAGAAGCAGCAGGGGTAGAAAAATGATCCCATCTGGGTAAGAGAACTCAAGAGGTAGGTTTGGGTGGTAGATTCAGAGATGGTCCAAAGTTATTGTACCAAGCATTTAACAATGACTCATACAAATAATTAATTTAAATTGGCCTAAGTGCTAAAAAGGGAGAAAAACTGAATGTGCTAAAACCTGAACATATTAGGAAAAATACATTTGCCACACTATGACAAAAAAAATGAATAGCCTAACATATAAAGAACTCCTTATATCTGATAGGAAAACACAAAATCTGTCATAAAGTATCCACTTGGCTTTGAAAACTGATTGATAGCCACCCACAGGCTTCAAACCCAGATTCTAGACAACATGTGGCCTTTCAAACATCTCCTGGTGGCCTCCAGGGAAGGAAGAGAAGCTCGTCCAACTGGAGTGAATTCACTACCACCCCCTTGTTTCTGAGAGGCAGACCAATTACAAACATAATTTTAGAAACATTGGAAGCAAAGCTTAAATTAATCAAGGTTATATAAATCAACTTTTCCATCCAGCTTTTATTGCTGTAACTTAAAAATATTCCAAAGAGACTAATTTGCATGTGAGAATCTAGGAAACTGGAAGGAAGGGTGAGCCAGGGATGCTCAGGCTGGCTAAGGGTCCCAGGCCCTGGGCGGTGGTGGGTCCACAGAGTAGCCCCCGTCTAATCATGATGGGATGTGGGCTGCCTGGTGGATGAACTGGGAGTAGGAGATAAGACAAAAGAAAGTGAGGAACGCTAGGCCTGGCGAGATAGCAGCCAGCCTGCAGTAGGTGCTCTTGGGAGACCCCTGTAGCAGTTTGATATTACTGTTGAACTACAAAAATGATATTGATTATGTTTGTAAGCTGGTCTATTCCTCTGGGTGTGATACCCTTTGTATTAAATTCAAAGGTTTCATGTTTGCTTGATTAAATCAAGATTAGGGCTTTGATTCTATCACATCAGTAGGGTGAGACTCAGGATTGAGTCCCCATCCCCTTGGTGGGCTGATAGAAACATACACTCACTCAAGAAGACACACAAAAGAAGGCGCAGGAAGAAAGAGAGCTCCATAGACACAGAAGAGGAGAGAACTTGGTCATTTCGGTCCTGCCATGTGACAGGAGAAGGCTCAAACAGCTAAAGCCCCAGGGAGAGCTGAGCCATTTATCTGATAGTCTGCAGCTGAAGAGACAAGAGCCCTGGGCAGCTGAGCAGGCCTGGAAAGAAACGAGCCCTCCAGCCTGCAGCTGAGATCAGAAGAGGCTGGGCCCACGGAGCCTAAAGAGGAAGAGGAAGGCTGAACCCTTGCAGAGATCAGCAGCCATCTTGTTCCCCATGTGGCAGCAGACTTGGGTGAGGAAGTACCTCTTAGGGTACCTTGAGTTGGTCTCTTTAGGGCCTTGTAACTGTAAGCTTTTACCCCAAATAAATACCCTTTATAAAAGCCAACAGATTTCTGGTACTTTGCATCAGCAGCCCTTTGGCTGACTAATACACACCCCTAGAGGTTCCTGGAAAACATTCGAGGTGGCTTTGCTGGAAATGAAGTTGTTACTTTAATAATTTCCTACTGCAAGAATTATTATTTTGAAAAGTAGAGTAGAACACCCCTGAAAATAAAGGTCCTACTTAGAGAAGCTAGGCTGCGAAACCCAGCAACGCAAACGCTTTGTTCACCTCTGCAGAGAAACAAGGGCTGCGATCCACTGTGAGCAGCTCATGGGCCTCTTCCAGCTGGAAAAACAGGCCTGGCCGCCTAGGGGGGCAGATGGGGTTACCAGGCCCCTCCAACAGCTATGTGACCACCGCACAGGGCACCTCTCACTCCTAAGCCTCCCTGCTGTGCAGTAGGCTATTCTGTAGGGTGCCGAGAATTTACATTTTAAATAAATTTAAAGTGCTTAGAACATGCTTCAAAAATGTTTATTATAATTAAAGTTAGCTATTGAGTAAGGAGGTAGCAGCTTGCAGAGAGTTGCTCTTCAAAAACCAGTGAAGGATACACACACACACACACATTATTTATGGAATAGCACAATTACAAGCCACTAAAGCTGTGTCAGGAAGGGAAGATGGAATCAGACAAAGTCTGAGCTTCATGGAAGGACCCATCTCTTAAATCCCCTTGCAAATCTCATCTGAGCATGGGGATGTGTAATTCTACACCTTAGTGTCAGTTTTGTATTGCTTTTCTTTTCCCGATGATCATAATTGAATAGTCTTTATTAGACATTCCCCACATGCAATGATAAAGCCTGGATAAAATTGTCAAACAGCTGTTTGAAGGCATTGGAGGGCAAGCAGTGCGTGCAGGATTTGTAGAGGCAGAATTTCTGAGAAAAGGGAGCGTGCGATGATGTGAGCTCCAAGCCTACCTGGCTTTTCTGCTGAGGTAGTTCACAATTTTCAGGGAGAGATTAAGAAGTCCCAGAAGGGCTCCTGAGGGCTCTGGAGACATCCAGACACTACAGGCAGGACAGACAGCTCAGGAGTTTGGTGCCCTGCCAGTGGGCCCTACTTTGGAATTTATACTCCCCAGTGTGACAGAATTGGACTCAGTTGTGTTTTCCCTACACATTGCTCTTCTGCCCCTTCTATTTGAACCTATAGTTAGTGCTAGAGTTGGTATGAGTATGTCCAAGAGACTTAAATCTTTGGGATGTCCATGTGCCAGCTGGGCCCTGAATCTCAACAGAGTTGCAACACCTGCTCTCCAGTTCATTGGATTCACCAAGGACAACTAACAAGGAGATGATGATGGACAACAATCATCCCAAGAAGCAGAGAGAGTCTGCAACTGCAGGCAAGATAGTCCCATTCATCTGCTCCATGGGATCTAAGCCCCCTCTCAATTAGAGGCAGAGTGGGCATCACCACCCCAGAATCCTCAGGATTGGGGAATGAACGATGGACTAGAGTGGACTTACTGTTCTTCTACTATAGACTTATTGTGATTCTAGCAATGGAAGAACTTTTATCATTGATGTGGTGGCAGTGGCCACTGGAGGTTCTGAGGGCAGGGAGAGGGAAAAACAGGTGTGACTTGGGGGTATTTTCAGGACTTGGGTATTGTCCTGAATGACATTGCAATGACAGATACAGGCCACTGTATATCTTGCCATAACTTACAAAATTGTACAGGAGAGAGTGTAAACTACAATGTAAACTATAATCCACGCTTTTGCTCCAAAATGTGATCATCAATTATAACAAATGTACCACACTAATGAAGGATGCTGTTAACGTGGGAAAATGTGGGAGGTGTGGGGAGTGGGGCATATGGGAATCCCCTACTTTTTTATGTAACATTCATGTAATCTAAGTATCTTTTTAAAAAATTAAAAATACTTTTTTAAAAAAAGGTCCCAGAAGGAAGAAGTATGAAGACAAATAGGGTGACCTTTGTGTCAGCCCAACATGGGGACTTCTGACTCCAGGACGATCTCCAGACATGTCCACACATGGAAGAATCTGCTCTGTGTAGACGTGAAAATCATAGGCAGAAAGACACGACAAGGCCATTAGAACAAGTAGCTGGACTGCTGGGATGTTGAGGTTGGATTGAAGTTGCAAGAATCCCCAAACTCGGGGCTGGTTTCCCCCCACGGGCTCCGCGAGCTGCACAGAAAGGGCAGCACCATGCCTCTCGCGGGTTCGTGGTTCTGTGGGCGTAACATCCCGTGCCGGGAATATTTCAGTGACACGATGGCAGGTGCATCTGCCCTGCAGACATCTCGTGTGGGTATCATTTGTTTCGTAAGGCCACTCTCCCTGCCTGAGCTCCGGCGTGGGAGCAATCCTCTTCCTTCTCTCCACAGCTCCTCTCCTTGCTCCTGAGAAAGCACATCGGACTTGCAGACCTGAAGCCCGGTGACTGGTGATCTCCACCACACCTCTGAGCAGCTTTCTCTGGGATGTGTCCAGGAGAGCCCACTCTTCTTGGGGAAGCCTGCAGCCGCATCTTTGACGGCCACTGGCTCCAGTGGTTGCATTGTCTATAGCTCAGGTGGCAGCTGTCCTCCCCTGCATTTCCACTGCCACCAGGAAAGCAGTAGTGGAGCAAATGTGGACGTTGCCCGATTTGTCCCAAAGCCACTGGTGCCTCCTGAAGCCTCTTGGGGAAGTTTCTGGGGAGGTCTCTGCTTGGCTTTAAGTGTTGTTTCTGATTTGCTCTGCCATCAAAAGAAGTCAAGCTGAGCCTCATGCTGCCTCTGAAGGCGGACGTGCAGTGCTCGTGTGGGGGAAAATGCGGGCCCCAGCCAGGGTCTCGAGGCCCCCCCCGTTTTCCTGCGGAGAATGCAACAGGAAAACAGGAAGGGACCTGGAGGATGCTTGGGACAGCTGGAACGTCCCGGGAAGCTCGTCAACAGCTGGGGATGCCGGAGAAGTAGCCTACGGGAAATGGGCAGAGCCAGGGCTGAGGCGAAGCTTCAGGGACTCTCGGGCCCGTGTAGCCAGTGGGGGTCCCCGGCACCCTTTGTGCCCGGCCCACTGCCAGCAGAGCCTGCCTGGATGGCTGCCCCAGGGCCATGGCCACCCCGGCCTCATGGTCCTGGGCCTGGTTCAAGTCTGGGTGGCCCCACTGAGGCCACGCGCCAGTCACCAGTTCCCGGGACCACTCGTACCAGGTGGTGGGTTCCTCAGACACATGGCTTCTGGGGCGGGGCCGTCAAATCAAAAGCCAGGCACAGGGCCCTCCCCAAAGTGTTAAAACACCAGTTCAAGGTGCAGCATCCGATTAATTGCTTCTGTGACTCAAAGTGTAGCAGACATTCGGGGCAAGCTGTTTTCAGACTCCCAGTTACAGGCAAAGAAAAGCTTGAATCCACGTTAGGAATCTGGAGCATTTTCCTCAGCTCCGCCTCTGTGTCCAAGTTGCAGAACTTTAAGAGCTGCTTGTGCCCCAGTCCTCTTGTGAGTTGGTGGGTAACGAGCACCTGGTGCCCCTGTTGGCCATTCCCACATGGGGTAAGGGCGCCTCCCCCCGTACCAGCCTCGCCCAGGACCCACAGACCTCAAGCACAAAGGTGGAACTGGGCACTGGGGTAAGGGAGAGCAAATGTGGGGCAAAATTATTTGAAAGGAAGCCTGCCTCTGTGGAGGAGAAACTAAATTAAAAAACAAAACATATTTCCTTCTCAGTTTCCTGGATGCTAAAACAAATACCATGCAATGGGTTGGCTTAAACAACAGGAATCTATTGGCTCATGGTTTTGAGGTAAGAAGTAGTCTCAATTGGGCATCATCAAAGCGATGCTTTCTCCCCAAAGACCGCGGCACTCTGGGCTGGCTGCCGGCGGTTCCCGGTCCTTGGCTTTTCCAGCACCTGGCGACACATGGGGCTGCATCCCCTTTTTCTCCTCCGGGCTCTGCTGACCTCCAGCCAGAGCTTCTCCACCACGGCTTCCTCTCGGTCTGAACTTCACCCTAAAGGCCACCAGTACCCTGCATTACGGCCCACCTCATGCAGCTGGCCACGCCTTAACTGAAACAACGTCTTCAAAACGTCCTGTTTAGCCACAGGGAAGGGTTAAGATTAAGAGCATGTTTTTCTGGGGTGCTAACTCCACCTACAGCACCTTCCCTCTCATGTAAAGCAGATCCGTGAACATTTACATTATCTGAAAGAGGAAGAAGCTCTTCAGCGGGGCTAAGCATTGCATCCACGTCCTCCAATCTTCCTTGGAATCCTCTGATCCAGGACAGCGCAGAAAACCAGGACACTCAAAAAACCTGAATTGTTCCAAACTTCACCTGTGCGTATCTCATGAAGATTAAACGGAATGAAAGTGGGAGGAGAAAATAAAGAAAAAGCCTGGCCCTGGAGAGAGGCAAAGTCTTCAAAGTGGCCTGGCATTCGGAAGCGCTCACAGTGTGGAGCCAAGGGTTGGGGCTGCTTCTCTGAGAGCACGCAGGTCTGCCAGCTCCCCACGATTTGTGGGTGGTGCCGGCCACAGGAGGGCCTGTGACCTGCACGTCCCCTCTTTGCTGGCCACAAAGTCTGTTTTCCTTGTTGTTTTCTGGCGCACGGCAGGTGTCTTGCCAATGGCAGGTTGTTTTCACGTTGGCTGATACTGGTCCTGGCAATCGGTTTGCACTTGAAATGCAGAGGACCGGCCAGGTGAGTTCGCTCTCGGACTGACAAGGCAATACAGGGTTTTTCAAAACCTAGGAATAGGGAGATAAAACTAGAATAACTCAGTTGAGTTACTTGGGCCTGGGGTTCCTCAACAGCCACAAAAACAGAAAGTAAATACTGAAATCATGCATTCAGCTCATTGACCTCAAAGATGGAAGAAATTGGCTTCTCCTGCTGAGGGCTGCCTGGGGCAGGGAGGAAATTCAGGAGAGAATAGAGTTATCAGGTTTTTCCTTCTAAGTGTTATGGTTTAAACAAACAGCACTTTCCCTCTCAAGGGACTTGTCTGCACCACCACACCCCACCCCGCCCGCTTTCCTGGCTGTCCATCCAAGGGACCAAGGAGGCAGTTGGGTCTCTCTGAGCCTTTGGCCAATAGGCTCCATTAGACCTTGGTGGGGGGCACTGGTCTGACTTGGTTTTGTTTTGTTTACTTGAGGTACCGGGACCCAGAATTGAACCCAGGACCTCATATGTGAGAAGCTGGCACTCAACCACTAAGCTACATTGGCTCCCCTGAGTTGGTTTTTTTGGTTTGTTTGCTTGTTTGTTTTTAGGAGGCACCAGGAATGGAACCTGGGGCCTCCCATATGGGAAGCAGGTGTTCAACTGCTTGAGCCACATCTGTTCCCTCCGACTCGGTTTTGAGGTACAGAGCTTGCTCTTTCCCTAGAAAGCTTCTCATTTGGTTTCAGCACTGAGAAGATGCAAATAAATGTAAAGCTAAGTGCAATGGTGGAAGGCACAACAGTTTTCCCCCAGGGAGAAAGTGTCAGGGCTGCTTCATACTGGAAGGAAGGAGAAAGCCTTGCTGCGATCTCAATGAAAAGAGGCAGCCAGCAACCCGAGGATCGAGAGCCAACTCGGGGTGAGAGGAAGAGCAGAAGGCCCTAAAACAGCTGTTTGGAAAATGCTGGAGCAGAGGGGAGAGGAAGGACTGGGGTCTCAGGCACTGCAGAGGAGTACAGATTTTATGTCAACACTGATGGTCAAGCTTTAAGCTGGGAAATGATGTGATTTGATGCACAGTTAAAGAAATCTCCTTGGCTGCTATGAAGAGAAAGGATTATGTGTGAGGGGGAGAAAGTGGAAGCAATGGTTTGATGACAAGGCTACTGCAGCAGTCTGGGGAAAAGAGGGTGGTGGCTTAGGCAAGGGTGGCCTTCATGGTGGATTTGGGGGTAGG
>PVKH010040414.1:0-11074 GCA_004027955.1 Chaetophractus vellerosus | reverse complement strand
TTGAATCCATGGACATAAAAACCCAGAAGATAAAGACAAATGCTTCCCTTGATTTCCAGGATGGGACTAACAGTGCCTTGACTGGCTTCACTGTTTATCAAGAAGCAAGCTGTATGGACCTGCTAGTTGTATGGAGGTGCCAGATGAAACAAAGGCTACCATAGTACACATTCATCAACCCTTTAAGGGTTGTCTCATTCATTTGTTCATTCATTTAACAAACATCTATTGATGACTAAGTGCAAAGCCCAATGCTTTTTTATTTCTGTGCAAGAAGGACAGAGAAATGACAGAGAGTTGGATCCTGCCATCAAGGCATTTGTAATCTAGTTGAGGAGTTTGAAACAATTGGCTGTATGACAAAGTGGAGTAGATGCTATAATCAAGTATACACCAAATTGTCTGAGAGTACTTGTCTTTGATTTCAGGAGGGGAGAGAAGAGGGATACTGGAATAGATGAGAATGGTTCAGAATAGGAGTTTTTCCTGGTGGACCCCTGGAGGCCCCTGAACTTTTCTGGCCCACCTTAACCCCCTGACACTCTTTCTGCACCTGATGGGAGTGGGAGGAAAAGTGAGAAGGAGGATGCAATCAAGTAACTCTAGACCTGTGCTGTCCAATATAGTAGCCACAAGACAGATGTGGCTATTGAACCCTTGAACTGTGGCCAGTCCAAATTGAGATGTGCATAAGTATAAAGTACACATTGAATTGTGAGGACTTAATATGAAAAAGAGTTATTTTTATATTGATCACTGTGTTAGTCAGCCAAAGGGTTGCTAATGCAAAATACCAAAAATAGGTTGGTCTTTATAAAGGGTATTTATTTGGGGTAGAAGTCCACAGTTACCAGGCCATAAAGCATAATTTTTTTTCTTTCTTTTTTTATTTTTAGTATAGTCATTTTATTTAATATTTATATGCAATGAAATACATATACCTTAAGTGATGAATTTTAACAAACATATATACCTATTTAACTAAAACTCTACCAAGTTATAGAATATTAACCTTTTTTTTTTTTTTTTTTGAATGGAGGTGTCACCATTTTTATTTTCTTTGTCGTAGGGTAAAAAGACTGGTTTCTCTCAGATGTGGGCCCTGAGGCTATCTTGTCTCCCACAGGTTCATTCAGATATGTAAGTTTCTTCCCTCACCAAAGCCCATTGCCATTTGTTGGAGCAAGACAGCTGCTGACGTTTGCCAGGGTTCAGACTTCTTGGGTTCCTCTCTTCCCAGGGCTGTGTTTCTCTCTGGGCTTAGCGCCTCTGTTTCCTCCATAAGGTCAGCTGTAGACCATGAGGCTATCTAGGCTTTGCGTCTCTCCACAAGGCCAGCTGTAGACTATCAGGTGAATGGCTCACTTCTCTTCTCCCGGGGCCTTCTCTCCAAGATCAAAACTCCAACATCAAAACTGCTTCTCAAAAACTACTCAAAACTGCTCCCTCTGTCCTTTGCCTTGCCTTTTATATTCGATTCCCCCACCCACCAAGGGGTGGGGCTCAATGCCCTAATCATAACTTAATCATGCCCAGATTAACAGATCAGTTTACAAGGGTGATTCAATATCGAGTTTTACATCAAACGGCTACAATCACAATATTAGACATATGAATTAAATAAATATATATTTGAAATTAATTTTGCCTCTTTTAACTTTTTAAATGTAGCTAACAAAAATGTTAAAATTAGACACAAGACTTGCATTATACTTCTATTGGATGGTGTTGCTCTGATGGCTGCTCCCCAAGTCCATGTGGTCTAGAAAATATGGAAAACCATTTGGGGACCTGAGCCAGGACCCAGGCCCGGTGATATTTACCAGTCGTCACCTGGATCCAGACTTCAAAAGTACCATAGTCATCACCTGGATCTGGGCTAGGGCAGAGCCAGGCCACAGATAGCAAACTTGGTTTTCTCCTTTCTGTGTCATCCTATCACTCAGGCCACAGGGACAAATGCGAGAGGGAGTTGACATGTTGTCTGTCGTGCTTTCAAACAGCTTCCTTGAAGACACAAACAGTTTTTAACTGCCAAAGATAAGTAGTTGGTCTGCTGGAGTCTTCCATAACAGCAAATAGATTTTTGATCATTAATCAAAACCTGGGTTTGATCATTAATCAAAACCTGGGTGACATTATATCAAATTTTTGACTCATCCTTAAGATTTTAATGATCATATCTATCACTAAAACAAAACACCAAGGGTATGAGAATAACAGAGCCTCTGTGGAGGTCTCTAGCCCCTAAAAACTCCTTTACTCATTCAGTAAAGCTGCCCATCTTGGGCATCGAAGTTCCTCATCAGCTTTACCCCACTGCTCTGACCCTTTGATTCTGATCTCTCACAACCTTGTGACTAATGCACTCAGATTCCGCCCACCCACTAATACCCTTGAAACCCCTCACCTCCAGGCCTTGACTCTTGGCATTCTCTTTGCCAGGGATATTCTCCTACTTCCCTTGTGCCACATTGTTTCATGATCCATTTGAAAAAATTAGATGGAACTACCATTTGGATTCGTTTTGTTTTAATTAAGCTCTTTTGCAAAGAAAACATTCCCAGACTAGCTAAAGTAATGGGAGTTTATCTTACTTAATCCTCACTAAAACCTTGTGAGGTAGAGACAATATTTATCCCTGTCTTAGAAGAAGGAGACTTTGAGAGCTTAAGTAGCTGCCTTAGATCAGACAGGAAATAGTGGAGCTAGGATTCCAGCCCCAGAGTCTGACTCCAGAGCCCATGCCCTTAGCCTTTACCACAGGCTGGCTTTGGGGAGCACTCCTATTACTATGTATGCAGTAATGGTGAAACTTCATCCTGGTTTTCTCTTTGAGTCATTTGGGCTGCTGTGTGTATTACTGGAGAGGCCTTCCCCATAGACTGTTATCTCTTTTAGGACAGGGATTCTGTCAGACACTTTCCTTTGTGGTTTGATGCTCTTCACACTGAAAACGAAAGCAATGTTGTTGACAACTGCCAAAGCTGGAGAGTACAAAGATAATTAAATGCAAACTATACTGACCAAACAAAACAAAATCTACACCCTTATTTTGCCTGCCCTTAGAAAGGCTGTCATGGTTGAGACAGCCTCATCTTCTAAAGGGCAGCCAGTCTATTGGTCTGAGAATGGTAGAAATTAAAACAACACTTTAGGAAATGACTTCTCATTTTGTTCCTTGAAGAAGAAATAGTGTTTTGTTCGTGGGGTATGTTCTAGTCTTTCTTGCATGATGGGACATGGTTACGCTTAGCATATCATGAGGATGGGTAGGAGATGAGATCATTCAACAGGAGAAAGTGAAATGGGGAACTAAATAGGCTGAAAGAGATCCACAGTTAAAGGGACAGGCATTCTGAGTGATGGTGGGGAAAAGCACAGCGAAAGAAAACGATGGTGATCAAAGTATGAGCTATTGGGACTGTATTCTTCGGAGATCATGAGATATGATGAAAGAGAAGGAAAAGAGAGGCTTAGTACTAGGCAAGGAGAAAGGAAAAAAGTCTGAGATAAGATTTTCTCTAAAACAGGAGAGAAACAACTAGAGATGGCCATATAAAAATTAAGCCATCTCTTAATGGTCCTATTTTTCTTCAGAAGGGCTAAGTGCTAGTACTTGGTACTTGGTACATCTAAGAAATCATCATCACAGCCACCCCAGAAACTTGAGTCGCCAAAGCCTCTTTTTTCCTCCTCATTGTCACATAATCTGACCAGATTAGAGTGGGAGAAAAAGATGACCACCACAAAAAGTAACCAAGAATCTTGACCAGCATCTCCAAGGCACTGGGGGAAGTGAGGTGGCCAACGTCCTAGTCCTAGGGTTTTTAGATTTCTGCCAATACAGCTCTAAGGAGACAGGATAGCAGTACCGGTTGGTCTGTCAGTGCCTCTTCTTTCTGTGGGCAAATTTGTGTGGAAGTTAAATTGTCACAAGAAGGTTGCCTGGTAAGGCTGGAACCAGCGCAGGGTGGGGTTGCTGGATGGTTACAATGGCTGATGCTACTCTGCTTCCGTAGCCTAGTGCCACCATGTCCATTACTAGGATGCCCCCTCTGGGAGAACTGTCTCCTTGTACACTTGGGTCAGAGAACTGACTTTCCAGGATGATTTTGGAGACCAAATACCCCTTCTGCTAGTACTTTTTGTTTTCTTTACACACTATTATGCAATTGATTAGTTTTAAACTTAACCTAATGAAGTCCAGTCATGTTTTCCTGAGATGATGATACATCCAGGACACCTTAATTTGATCTGGGGTTTTCCTGAAACTCCATTACCACAAATTCACAGATGATCCCTTAGGCTGTGTCGTTTCTACTGGTGTCTGATCTCATCTTTCATTCAGGTCCTATTGTGTTATTTTAAATTTTTAATTAAACATTGATTCCCCTCCCTACCCCCGCTGTTTACAAGTTTATTTCTGAGTTGCAAGGATTATTTCCCCTTCCCCATGTTTTCAGAATTTCCTCTATTCCCCCATTCAATCTTGGCTGCCACAACCAGACAGAAAGTGTGAAGACCTTCTTTTTCTTGCATCTGCAGTGGCAACCTTAGCAGCAGACATTAAGGTCTTATTGATTCAATCTAAGTTTGTACAATACTTTAGGTGTTAGCCTGGCATACTGCTCATATTAATACTATCTCATTAATTCCACAAACCAACATTATGAAGTAGTTATTGTTACTCTTATTTTAAAGATGAAAAACACGAAAAGGTTTAATAACTTGTCCAAAATCACATAACTGACAAATTATAGAATTGTGATTCTGTCCCACATCACTTTGATTTCAAAGTTCAGATTATTCCTACATAATGCTGAAGTGACCATAAAAAAATCAAGTTTCCAAATTAACATTTCAATTGGAATTTACCATTTGTGCTCTGGTGATGGCATCTTATATCACGTACAAAAGTAGTACAAACCTTACTGGACATCAAATCGTTTTGTTGAGCTTCCAAAAACTACCCATGCTTTTTATGTATTACTGCAATTAGATGTGTTAATATTTTTTTTAGGATTTTGGCATCAATATTAATGAGAGAAATTGGGCTGAAATTTTCCTTTCACGTAATATCCTTGTGTGGTTTGAGTATCAAGTTTATGCTAACCTCATAAAACAAGTTAGGAAGTGCTCCCTCTTTTTAAAAGAATTTGTGTAAGATTTTGATGTTGGAAGAATTCACTAGTGAAGCCATTTGGGCCTGGAGTTTTCT
Source organism: Chaetophractus vellerosus (assembly GCA_004027955.1). NCBI lineage: Eukaryota > Metazoa > Chordata > Mammalia > Cingulata > Chlamyphoridae > Chaetophractus > Chaetophractus vellerosus. The sequence continues at coordinate 5,853 of PVKH010040414.1, read as the reverse complement.
TTGTGGGAAGGTTTTTAAGTAAGGATTCAATTTATTTAAAAGTATAAGATTGTTCAGATTTTCTAATCTTGCATCTATTTTGGTAAAATGTATTTTTCTAAAAATTTATCCATTTCCATTTAAATTTTCAAATTGGCTTAAAGTTGTTCATAATATACCCTTATGATCTTTTTAAATATCTATACACTCTGTAGTGCTCTCCCCTTTTTCATTTCAGAATTGTTTATTTGGGCCTCCTTTTTTTTTTCATTTCCTTGATTTATCTTACTAGAAATTTATCAATTTGTTAGTTTTTTCAAAGAACAAACTTTAGCTTTGTTGATCCTTTTATTGTATGTCTGTTTTTCATTTAATTTCTTCTTATTTTACTGTGTGTTACAATCCAACTCCTGAAGGGCACGAGTTGGTGCAGCTGTGCTACCAAAGAACACACCTGGCATTTAGTCAGGCATAAGCTTTATTGGGACTTACAGACAGGAGAGAATCTTTGGCGGTGGCCGGTCAAAGAATGAATGAAGTTAGTACTCACAAAGAGATGAGAAAATGAAGGGTGATATATAAGGGGTTCCAGAAGAAGGACATTCTATAGGGTATGAGAACAGAGTTTCTGCAGGGTCATGTGAAGCTTACACATGGGGTGTGGTGATGTTTTCACTATGCTGTTGCTCTGAAGGAAGGACGTTTACTGCTTTAGGAGGATCATAGTTTACAATAATATTTATACATTCTCTTCCCTCTGGGGAGGGTTGTTAACCTTTAACTTATGCCTAGGTCATACAGGTGCCTACAAGCTGAAGACTTAGGGGGGGGGCCTGGGTCCCCATACTGTGTCCTTCCTTCTACTTTCTTTGGGTTTTATTCATTCATTCATTCATTCATTCATTCATTTAGCAGTTTTATTGAGAAAAATCTTGAGAGGGCATTTAGCTATTTAATATCAGCCTTTCTTCTGGTCTAATATATGCATTTAAAACTTTAAATTACATAATTGATTTTTAGTCTTTCTTCTTTTCTAATATAGTTTTTTTGTTTTGTTTTGATTTTTTAGGAGGTACTGGGGATTGAACTCAAGACCTCAGGCATGGGAAGCAGGCACTCAACCATTTATATAGGTATTTGATGTCACATTTTCCCCTCTATCATACTCAAGTGACTATTCAAATCAAACTTTCATATTTGAACATTTCAACTGGAATTGCTCATTTGAATCCCTTGCAATGTGTCTTTTACCATGTACAGAGGTTTAAACCTGCCTGATATTAGAGTTATCTAGTGGAGACTTTACAAATTTCATGTGCTTTGGGGCACATCCTCAGAGCATCTGTTTCAGGTCTGGGATGGAATGCCAAAGGTGATTTTGAAAATACAAATTCTATCAAGATGTGAATTATTGTTTGTTGTTCACTGTTGTATCCCTAGCACGTAAGCCAGTGCTGGGTTAAAAGGAGACGTTGAATAAATATTTGCTGAATGAATGAATCATGAATGTGAGGGATATAAACTGATTTATAAGGATTATCTGCACACAGTGGATGCATAATAAAAGTTGTTTATTTATGGACATAAGAAATGATTTATTTCAAACTTTAGTGAGAGATTCAGTTGTTTTCCAGCATTTTAGATCTAAATAACTGTTACAAGAGGGGAGGAGTAAGAAACTGAAAATTCTGAACTTGAAGAAATTTAGGTGAATGAACATAGAAAATTTCACTGTATTTTTTAAATGTTTAGATTTTTTATTGTAGAATATTCCAAACCAAGAAAATACTCCACCTCCATGTCTCTTGTTTCTTGCTCCCTAGAGATAACTACTATCCTGAGGCTAGTGTATTTCTTTCTTTAAACTTTATTTCAACTTCAAAAAACAAAATAACAGACAGAAGGTAGCTTAACAAATTATAGAAGCATTATTTAAAAAAAAAAAAAATCCTCTCCAGGCACATTTATCTTATTTAGTCCTAAAAACAATAATAAACTCAGTTGTTTCTCCAGTGTCCCAAAAGATGAATAAATAAACACAGATTGGTTAAATGACATGACCAAGGTCTCCTTGTTAATGAAGAAGAAAAAAAAGGCTTGATTCTATTCACATCTCATTAAACTAAATCCCATACTCTTTTTTTTTAACCTATAGCATTGATATAATACCTGTTATAGGTTCCCCTTTACAAGGTTTGCAATGACTAACAGGTCATAAGACCATGAATCAATACCCCTTTGACATAAATTAAAGAAAGGCAGCCTCTAGCCATAACCCACTTGACTGATTGAGCAAGCCATCCCCTACAAAGCAGCCCATCCCCTCCCAAAAATAAACAAAATAGAGCAGATAAGAGCCATCACGCCCTCCAGGTCCAAGCACCACCAACCTCCTAGCCCACTTCTCCCTGGCCATTTGGCTCCAGGCTGTACTCGGTTTCCCTGACAATTGATGTACTGTATAAAGCTATATCCACCACCTTCCATGGTTGGGCTGAAGTCTTTCTTCAGATCCCCTCCATTGGGAGAGCTTCCCAAAAAACTTTCTGCCTGCAATCCTCAGTCTCCATGTGAGCGCCGTTTTTCTCTAACAAAAGCTTTTTTGCCTTTGCTACAAATATATTATATTACTTTTCATTATAGTCTATAAGTTACATTAGTTGTATTTTTCCCAAGTATCACCATATTCTTATGGTGTTTTTCTATTTTAACTACATATATACGTTTATCCACACACAAATATAGTATTTTTGTTTATTATATCTTGCCATTATTTAACATTATACTAGATGTCCTAGCCAAAAAAGACAATAAAATAAAGGCATAGAAGTAGAAAAGGACAAAAAATATTTTCATTATTCATTGATGATACAATTATCTAAATATAAAAATCTAAGGAAATATATGATCTATTAGTACCAATGAGAGATCAAGTGTTTGATTTAGATTTCCAGCTGCAAGTTTAGAAGACTGACCTGAAAACAGCTTAAACATATTCATTATATGCCATAACAGGAAGTCCAAAACTTCCAAAAGCAGCTTTGGGGTTAACTCACCAGTATTGTGTTTCTTTGTCAGTGCTATTGGATTCTTTATTTGTTCTTTTTATAATCCATTAACTTCTGCTTTTACCTTTATTAATTCCTTTTTTCTGCTTCGTTTGGTTTGTGTTGTTGTTCCTTTTCTACAGTTTTTAGTTAAATTAAGTAAAATTTATATACAGTAAATGCACAAATCTTAAGTGCACAGCTCAATGAGTATTTACCTATGAGTATACCTGTATCTCCTTCACTCAAGATTAACAAACAGAGCATTTCCATCACCCCAGAAGTTCCCTTGTGCCCCTTCCCAGACAATGTCAACTCCCCAAAGAAACCACCAATCTGATTTCTGTCATCACATATTAGTTTTGCTTGGTTTTGAACCTCATCTAATTGGAATCATTCGGTATGTACTCCTTTGTGGCTGACTTCTTTCACTCACGAGCTTCATCCACATTGTGTCAGAATTTGTTTTATTGCCGTGTAGTATTGCATTGTATTTTTATACCATAATTTGTTGATCTGTTTGTTGATGACCATATGGATCATTTCTGATTCACTTGTGATCATTTTTATTATTTATTAATATGAATATTTAAGCTTTGAATTTTCCTCTGAGCACTGCTTTCACTCTGTCCCATGGATTCTGATATGTAGTACTGTCCTTATTTTCCATATCTTCTGTGTTAGAGTCATAGGACCAAGAATCAATGCCCTGTGGCACAGGTTGAGGGAACACAGCTTCCAGCCATAACTCACCTGATTGAGCAAGCCATAGCCTAGGGGCAGCTCATCTCCTCCCAAGAATAAACAAAATGGAGCAGATAAGGGCCATCACTCCCTCCCCAACTCCTCCCATATTCCAAGACCTAACCCACTCCCCGCTGGCCATTTGGCCCTAGGCTGTACTCCGTTTCCCCAGCTGCCTATTGATGTACTGTATAAATTCATATCCACCACCTTCCGTGGGTGAGCAGAAGTCTCTCTTCAGACCCCCTCTGTTGGGAGAGCTTCCCAATAAACTTCCTACCTCCAATCATCAATCTCTGCGTCCCAGTGAGCGCCATTTTTCTTTAACATTCTGCAACATTGGTTTTGACATTCCCTTTGACTCAGAAGTTAGGAGAGTTATTAAATTTTCATTAGGTAGAATCTTTTTGTTTGTTTTGTGATTTTTTGGTAAATTCTTAGCTTTATTGCCCTGAGTTGGGAGATGTTGTTTATACTATTTAAACTGTTTTTACTTAACAGAAATTTTATTTTGCACCTAATATAGGCTCAATCTTTGTGAATTATCCCTGTATGTTTAAAAAGAATGTGTAGTTTCTGTTTTAGGTATACCAAGTTTTATCTACCCAACTAATTATAGGATTTAGATCTTCTATGCCTTTAAGGCTCCTACTACTGTCTCTGTCTTTTGCTTGTGTATCCTGTGGTCTTATATTTTAATTAATATTTCTATTGATGTTATATTATTTGGTGCACAGATATTCACAACTTTATAACATCATTGTGAACTGCATTCTTCACCATAATAAATGATATTTCTATATTCTTTATACTATCCATATAACTATATTATTGGATCAGTTTTAGGTTTACAGAAAAATCACGCAGAAATTAGAGTTTCAATATAACTTTTTTTTTTTTAAGGAGGTACCAGGGATTGAACCCAAGGCCTCATACATAGCTCAATCACTCAGCTACATCCACTCTCCAATGAGAGTTGGCTTTTTCGTTTGTTTGTTTTTTTAGGAGGTACTGGGGATCAAACCTGGGGCCTCATACATGGGAAGGAGACACTCAAATACTTGAGCTACATCTGCTCCCCCCCAATATAATTTTTTTGTGTATATACCTAGAAGTGGGATTAGCAAGTCATATGGTAATTCTTTACTTAACTTTCTGAGGAACTGCCATTTCACATTCGCACTAACACTGAATGAGTGTTCCTATTTCTCCACATATTCTCCAGTACTAGCTATTTTCCATTTTTTAAATTAGTATCCATTCTAGTGGGTGTGGAGTGGTATCTCATTGCAGTTTTGGTTTGCATTTCCCTAATGGCTAATGATCTTCTCGGGTTTTTTTTTGTTTGTTTTTTTTTTTCTTTTTCTTTTTCTTCATTTGTATATCTTCTTTGGAGAAATGTCTATTCAAGTTTTTTGCCCATTTTAAAATTGAGTTGTTTGTCTTTTTGTTGTTGAGTTGTAGGGGTTCTTTATATATTCTGGATATTAAACTCTTAATGAATATGTGGTTTCCAAATATTTTCTCCCATTCTATAGGTTGTCTTTTTGCTTTCATGATAAAATCCTTTGATGCACAAAAGATTTTAATTTTGATAAGTCCCATATATCTACTTTTTTCATTTGTCGCTCTTGCTATTGGTGTAAAGTCTAAGAAACCACTGCTTAACACAAAGTCTTGAAGATGTTTCTCTATTGTTTTCTTCTAGGAGTTTTATAGTTTTGGCTCTTATACTTAAGTCTTTGATCCATTTTCAGTTAATTTTTGTTTATGGTGCAAGGTAAGGGTCCAATTTCTTTCTTTTGCATGTATCTATCTAGTTGTTCCAGCATCATTTGTCAAAGACTATTCTTTCTCCATTAAATGGTTTTGGCACTCTTGTCAAAAAACAGTAGGCCCTAGAATTATTAGTTTCTTTCTGGACTGTCAATTCTATTCCATAGGTCTATATGTCTATCCTTGTAACAGCACCATACTGTCTTGATTGCTGTTGTTTTGAAATCAGGAAGTGTGAGTCCTCCTACTTTTTTCTTCTTTTTCAGATTTGTTTTGGCTTTTCTGGGTCCTTTGCAATTCCATGTGA
>PVKH010040413.1:0-11067 GCA_004027955.1 Chaetophractus vellerosus | reverse complement strand
AGATTGGGGGTTGCCAGGGGCTGCGGAGGAAGAGGGAACGGGGAGCGATTGTTCTAGAATGTAGTAAATGTGGCCGAACTGTTCACTTTAAGATGGTTAATTTTATTGTTATGCGAATTTTTATTATTTTTTAACATGTAAAGCTCCTGTTGGAACTGGCCTCACTGGCTGCTTACTTCACCCCTTACCTGTTCCCTCTAGTGATTGCTGGGAGAGGTGGGATAGGAATAGGGCAATCAGATATTCAGTGAGGACAAGATGCTGTTTGAAATAATGAAGGGAGAGGTGAATGTCGCTAGTGCCAAGGGCACTGTGATATCATGGAGTTAGCAGCAACGTTGGTGTCCACAGACTTGGTTTCAAACCCCAACCCGGCTTTCCCCCTGGTTGTATGACCTGGACATCTACTCAGCTCTGAGCATCCACATGTGAGAAAAACCTTTCAGGGTTGTGGGAAGATCGGTGATGATGGCTGCATAGGGTTAGACCCACAAGACGTGTCCAGAACCTTTGACTTCCTTGGGCATTTATCATCACAGTGGGAAGCTGAGCATGCACCCATACATGTGAGCATGGGAAGCTGTAGGTAGGAAGACAGACATCTTTATCCACGCAGAGCCCCTTTGCATGCCTATTTTTGTTCTTCGGGCTCCTTTGCCCTGCTCCTTTCCCACCTTCTTCTCCCTGGACCTGCTACTTACTGCTGGGACCTTCTTTCCTTTGGATCCCCCATCCTGTCGGTGTGCCCTTATTCCAGAGCCGCCTGACTGAGGAATTTGGATCTAGATTCCTGGCTGGTCTGGCTCTCACCAAGACTCTTCCCACCTCAGTCCTTGCTGACTGAGGAAATGCCCTTACTGATGTGGACCACCTTGTCGGACAAGGGGAAGAAGACGTTATATGGGAGAGGGATTCGTTCGGAACATGCTTCTAGGGTCCTGGGCACGTATCATCATCAGATGGAAACAATTAATTCTTGGAGTAGAAAACAGCATTTAAGAGGGAACTTACTGGTCATTTTTACACAGCCTTTTGAGATAACTCCTATTATCTCCACTTTATGTGTGCGGAAGTTGAAGATTGGATAGAATTAGTATTTTGCCCAAGAGGTGAAGCCAGGATTTGACACAGTTCAGTCTAAGAATTTGTGATTTCCTGCATGCCCACCTAGCTTTTTGAAAAATAAGCATAACTGGGGAGCAGAGGAGGCTCAAGCCATTGGGTGCCCCCTTCCCACATGGGAGGTCCTGGGTTCCATTCCTGGTGCCTCCTTAAAAAAAAAAGAAGACACAGAAAGCACACAACAGACTCAGAGAGCAGACAGTGAGCACAAACAATGAGGGAGGGGGAGAAAAATAAAAATAAATTTTAAAAAATAAAAGGGGGGCCCGGCTAGATAGCTCAGTGGATAAAGAACGCGCTGGGGTACCACATGGGAGGCCCCGGGTTCGGTTCCCGGGGACCTCTCCGAGCGGGCAGACGGCCTTGAGAAAGGCAAGCCGCCATGGGCGGGGCAGAGCTGCCGTGGGCAAGGCAAAAAGCCGCCATGGGCAGGGCGGAGCCCCCACGGGCATGGCAAAGTCACCCGTGAAAAGCAGAGCTGCTGCCTGCAAACCGCTGCGGAAGCCGGCAGCCCGCAAAAACATGGAGGACTGCTGCCCGCAAAACATGGAGCAGAGCCACCCGTGAAAACGGAATGGAGCCACCCTCGAACGGAGCGAGCCGCCGCCGCGGAGGGCCGACTCGGTGCATCGCCGCAAAGACGGGGGAAGACAAGTAGCAGACATAGAAAGACACAGAAGAAAGGACACACAGCAAGAGCAAGCAGAAAGGGGGGGGGATATGTAATAAATAAATAAAATAAATAAAAGGGAACCCATCCACAGGGCACTTAGCTGTAGGGAAGCCTGGCATGTCCTTCCATTTCATGCCCATTCTTCTGGTCATACAGTTGTCTGTTGGGGAAAAGACTTAGAGCTGGGGAATGTAAGAAGTGAGGATCTTGTTATCACCACTTTTATTCTTTGGTTCAGACAGACTTTAGAATGAAGAAACATGACCTCAGTACAGTCAAATGTTTATTTGATTATAGCTCAGCGTTGCAGCTCAAACCCGGCTGGGGCAACGATGGAAGTGCCCTCAGCGTTACAGCTCAAGCCTGGCCAAGGTGCCGGTGGGAGTGCTCCCGGGGTGAAGATGGAGGCAAACAGCTCGGTGCTACTGCTCGGCTCAGTGCTGCAGTTTGGCTCGGTGTTCATCTGGCCAGGACGAAGATGGAAATGTGCTCAAGACTTTAGGGCTGCACTAGATATAGGTTCACTGTGTCGCCGCCCCTGGGGGTGGAGCCCCAAATTGCAATGCTCTGATTGGTCAATCATTGGTCTGCATGTGGGCATTGGTTAGGGTTTGGAGACTAGATTAGCATTTTATGTTCACAAGGTATGCTAACTGGGAGGCATTGATTGGTTCATTATTAAGGTAAGGGATCCTATTGGTTGAAAAATCTCTTATCCTATTGGTTGGCTTAGGATACCTCTGCCTAGGGGTCACAGTTTGGTTACCAGCCCGCTCCTTCAGATATCCCAAGTGGGGGAGTGACAACCATGGGCATGAACTCTGGTTTTTCCATGACACTATCTTGTGCAAGCCCAGGACCAGATATAAATGGTGGGAAACAGCCCTGGGAAAAATAAACTCAGAATTTATCTGTTGATGATTCCAATAAAACAGAAGTTTCCGTGGACTACATACTTCAGAGAGAAGTCATGTAGTGGAAAGTCTAATAAGACACAGTTCTCCTGTCACAAGTGCACATCAGCTTTCTTCCTGCATTCTAATTGCTACGTACCTAGTCAAGAGTTAACTGGCTTCTGGCAGAATCCATACCTGGTCACCCAGCACTGGGTCTCCACTTCCAGTTTGCCCATGCATCTGATGCCAGTAAGACCCACCAAGCTTACGTGTAAAGGGTGAAGCAGCTCCTCTCTCTTTCTCTCTGTCTTTTTCTCTCTGGCATTTGGCCTTCTTTCCTCTTCAAGGTCCCTCATTGGTCTTGTGATCCTAATCAGAAGGACTGAACTGAAATATCTGATTTGGGGACACTGGAAGTAAAGGAAATTATTTTGGAGTGGGGGTAACCTTTTTGACACCTCTCAGATGCTATTGGTTATAACTACTCACTCCATTTCAGTGATTCATTAAGCTGATTTTTCCCCTAAAAGAAGGAAAAAGTCTTGGTCCTTGGTAGTATTGGCCTGAAAGAGACTGTTCTGAGCCTCGTTATCCAAAGTAGCACCCTCCACGTTATCACGCCCCGCTCATTTATCACACTTTCTACTTAAATATTTCCTGGTTGGTTTATTTTTTGTTTGTCTGCTCTTTATGCTTTATGCTTCCTTCTGTTTCATGCCACATTGCAAAGCTGGCACAGTACCTAGGGGACAGAATGTCTTCAGTTGCATCCAGTTTGACCATAACGGGGAACTTCTGAGGCTATTGTAGTGATTAATAGAGATGGCAAAATGAAACACAAAAGAAAAGAACATGGGTTATAAAAGAGTTGGATTACATTTTCCCCAAAACTTTGTCTCTAAATTCATGCTTTTTTAAGTTGGTCTACTTTAAACAAATAAAGAGAAACAAAACAAAAACCCCCTCACCCAGGATTGTGGAGATGTATGAGCCTTGAGGCAGATGCACCTTTCCGGAGTTTCTCACCTTGATGGAACGCCGCAGGGTTGTCCACGTGGGAGTCTCTGGAATTTGGGTACATGAATCTCACTGTGGAAACCAGCTCGTCCTGGCAGAGGGTGGGATAGAGTTCAGTGCAGGTGTTTTCCTCTCCACTTTCAAGATTTTTCAAACCCAGATTCGTTTAGATGGTTTTGAAATGTAGCTCATGCTTGTTGCCTCCAATGGAAGGTTCTGTGCCCCGTTCTTCATAGGAGACTTCAGATAAAAAAACAACAACAAAATGCTAATACAAGTTATGTTTTTAAGCTAGCATCAAAATGAAAAGAGACTTTTTAAAAATTCTCACAGAACAGAAATATTCTGCCTAAGAATTTTCCCAAAGACACAGCTTAAGAAACCTAGAACATTTAGGTAAATGCACTATTTCTACCAGGAATATTCTCCTCCTCTCTTTGCAGACTAAAATGCTTTCATTCCTATTAAAGCAGCATTTCTTAACAAGAGAATACCACTATATTTGGTATCTGAAATTATTTTAAATTTTAAAGGCTATTGCTATACATACCTGAATGCCTTGTAGCAGTTACATTTTTTTTTTTTTCAGAATCACGCGGACTCAAATGTACAAAATTGTAACCTCATATCTCTGTGACTGAACTTTAATCTTGAGCCTCCATTCTGCCTATTGCTAGAAACTTACTCTGGTCACCTCCAGGTTTTCGCACTGATTACGAGTATAAGGGGTCTATATATAATCTAGTGTTTGTATCTATTTAAGCAGCATTCTAGCAAAAATAGTTTTATGTCAACTGTAGAGATGCAAAGGAAATTTTTGTCTCAGTGGGGTCCCATATTTTATTCAAATTTAAGAAAACTGGGTTAGTATGTATTAGCAAAGTTTGATACCACTGGTAATGGAAATGCTTTGCTCTGAGGCTTTTAGTGCCTCAAGTCTATTTTTGTTGAGTGTTTTGAGGACACTTAATCACTGTATTAGGGCTCTCCAGAGAAACAGAACCAACAGTGTATATATGTACATATATACACACACACGTGTGTGTGCGAGTACTTAAATATTAAGATATTTACAGGCATTGGATCAGTCAGCCATGGGGATGGGCAAGTCCAAATTCAGTAGGGTAGGCCACAAGTTGGAAACTTGATGATGGTGACATTGAACTCCCCAGGAGAAGCTGGTTGGTTGAAGTGGAGATAGAAATTCTTCTTTCTGACTGCTGAAATCCTCAGTTCTCACTTTAAGGCCTCCAACTGATCAGATGAGGAGACCCCTCTCTCTGCTGAAGGCAAACTCCTTTATTAACTGTAGATGCAATCATCTATAGATGCAATCAACTGACTAATTATTTAAATGAATCCATGAAATACCCTCACAGTAGCAATCAGGGTCCATGCTTGCTTGACTAGACAACTAAACACCATAATCCATCTGCGTTGACACATGAACTTAACCATGACAATGACTTTCCTCTTGGAGTTTGGGGTGGGTGCCTCACTATATCTCTGCGTCCTCTTTCCCCTTCCTCTCCAGGGATGTGATGTGTGCGCATGTACACTTACATGTTTTGTGTAGTGTGTGCCTAATAAGAAACCACTGGGTGGAAACCCATTGGCACAGATCACAGAGGGCAGTATGCATACAGTGGCAGGGGGCAGGGGTGTGGTCCACAAGCAGCTGGAATGGATGTCTTCTGTGGGGTCATAGGAGGAAGATGCTAAGGACAATGAGTCCTCTCTCTAATTGGTTCCCACACTACATCTGGCTTTCCTTTTTGCCAGACTGGAAGGGTTGTTTTGCTAAAACTAATGTATTCTGGGATTTGGGGGAAGCATTCCAATTGTCCAAATCCCTCCAGAAAACTCCTTAACACTTGTGTGCCACTTCTGTCCAGCTGTCATAATGATGTCTGTGTGTACAGGGTTTTATTTGTGTTTACCTTTTTTTTTCTTCTTTAGGCAGAAAGTTCTTAAAGACCAGCCTCATTTTTTTTGTGTGTGTATGTTTCTGACAAACTGCCTACAATGAGCACTAGATGATGGCTCAAAGTACTATTAGACAAACACAAACAACCCATTTCTTGGGGAAAAAAAATCATCAAGTACTTCACAGAAATTTGAACATGCAAAGTCTCTCTAGAAATAATAATTTGATTAGCCAAACAAATGGTTAAAGGGATAGAGTGGGTCTGCTCCCATAACAATCAGATACTTGGAATAACCTGCCACAATGTTTATAGTTTCCTTGGGGCAGTGGTTGTGGAGAGGGGACCGCAAAGTTTTGTCACTACTGGGATTCCACTTGCTATCTCTGACTAGTAACCTCGTACTTTGGACTGGATTCAGGTTTTCGTGGAAATAACTTAACCCTCCGTACTGGATCCTATCAGTGAAATTTTTCAACTTGGAATATAAAATATTCTCATAGAATTCTATAGGGTAAAAATATGGCCTTTTTCTAGATTCAAGTTCTCCTGGGTTGACATCCCACAAAACAAATTAAAACCAGCTTTAACGCCTACTAAAACCAGGGCTAAAGAAATCCACAGGAACAGCCTTCAGGAAGTGCCATAATTCTTTTCAAAAAGCTGAGCTCTTCCTGTTTGTCTGTAATTTTGGAGGGGTATTTCCAAGATAGAAATGACATGGCTCTTACCAAGAAGCTAATAATCTAAGGATCTGGAAGTATATTTAAAAAAAAAAAACTATTTACAACGCAAAGAGGAATTCTAGAAGAGAACTGACATCAACATGTTATAGGAACAGAACAAAGGAAGAAAGATGCTTCAAGGGAGAGCTGTGGGTGCCTCCTGTGTGACAATGACCATGCCTTTCAAAGCACCTGGGTATGCACTGGGAAATATATTCCTCATGAATCTGTCCAGCCAAGATCCTTTCTACACAGAAGCAAGACCAGCCAGAGGGTCATCTTAGAACATTAAAAGAGCCTTCCTACAATCTCTATATAATGAACTTTTTGAGTGCCTTGTTTATATAAGGCACTATACTAAATACTGTATGGGAAATGTAAAGAAAACTAGAACAAGATTTCAATTCCCTGAGTGGCTTCCGCTAAATATTCCCAGTCAGGGGTATGGCATTACCCAGATGCATCCCATGATAGGAAGCATCCTAGTTTTTTCTTATGTCTGGCAGGCATAAAACCTGGAAGTTTACAGCGAGTAGCCCCTTGAGCCAAGATCAGATTCTCCATGGTAAACTCATATCAACCAACCACCTGAGAGACCCATACGTGGCCCAGTCCAGGAAAGCATTCACTTACAATAAGGAAGAACTCTTTCCATGGAATGGACCATCATCTAGGTTGGGGGATGAATGGGTGGTTAGAAGTTTGCTTGGTGAGGATGTGTTTAAAGAAAGGAGAAGTAGCTTGTCCTGAAGAATACTTCATCCAGATTTCAGTGAAGCTGGATAAAGCATCGCTATTCCAGAGGCTCCATCGCTCTTCCCAGAGAGCCAAGTGACCCAGGCCAGCCTGCTTCTCCACCTTCCACACCTTCTCCATCCCAATCGCTCATCTGAAAAGAGAGCTTCATTTAGATTGGTCCATACATTGGGTTACTAAACTGAAGTCCTGTTGTTGACCATGTTGCCCATGGAAGTATTCCTTTTCCTCCATTTATGAATTGAAGTGAGTATTTTCAGGTTCTTGGCAAGGCAGGGGGTGAGGGGACGCCTCACAAACATCTGTCTACTCCCATATTTTATAATCTGTTGAGAAAACAAGGCATGCACAAATATCACTTATACTCATATCATACAGTAGGGTATGGATCTCTTACACATGCGTTATCTCAAGCAATCTTCACAAAATCTTTGTAGAGAGTGGAAGCTCACATTTATTTTTTTACCTACCATGTGTTATTATCTTCAAGGGCTTCACATTTTTAACCTGTTGAATCCCTACCCAGTCCTGCAATGTCGGTATAATTTTCCGAGTTTATGTTTGAGAACATGGGACAGAGAGTGGATATGATTTAGGTAAAGTCAACCAGGTGGCCAAACCCTGAAGTGAGGGTAGGTGGAAATCCCAGCACCTCCAACTCCCAGGCCAGGGGTTTTTCAGCCACACTCCTGAAAACAGAACGAACAAAATTGGCCAATTGGTGAGTAGACAAGATGTACTGGTCTCTAACAGGAAGAACTGTGGGAGCTCAGAACAGGGAAGAGTAGGGGCTTACACAGTGGAGCAAAAAGATTTTGAGGATACAAGTTATAAATGGGGTTAATGGTATTTTAATTATTCTATTATACACCTTTTCCAAATGTAGACTCTAGAAGAAATAAGAATTGAGAAGGAGTTGAATTGGAAATGTTTGCTTGGATATAGTATGGATTTGTCTGTTGTCTCCCTTTAAAACAGTGAAATTGTTTTAATTACAGATCCTTTTCCTTAAACACAAGACTCATCTTCACTTAGGTTAGATGAAAATAGAATTTATTTAGCATGAATTGGTCCTTCTGTGTTTCTCTGAGCCCAATTTAATTTTGTCAGTGGCCTCAGGTCCAATGTTTCAGGGATCAGAAACGCTGCCTTTCTTTCTCCTTAAATAATCCCAAAACATAGCAGAGGAAAGTGACTGCAGCAGCTGTCAGCTTTCGTGGGTGGCAGGACAAGGGCTTTCTCGAGCAATGCACGGTGCTGAGAGCCAGGTCTTGATGCTCCCTGGTGAGCAGCCTTCCTGCAGGACACAGCTTGGCAGGTGTTACCTCTCAGCAGAGAATCTAATGAGATCCAGGAGACATTGAGAAGCTTCTTAACTCTATCCAGGGTTTGCGAGGGCTGCTGATAGGATGCCAGGGCAACCCAGTGGACAGTTCAAGAGATGAAAGGAAGCCTTTCGGATTAAATAAGATTTAGGAAATAAAAGGATTAGCAGGACACAAAAGCTAGATTTACGGGTTTATTTTGCCAGTGCAGCATGGCATGCTGGGACATGGGACATTCAGAAAGAGATAAAAGAGACTAGCTCAGGGGGTCGTGGGGCAGCCAAGATGAGCAGAGCCCCTCCCCCTGCAAAGCCTGCTAAATCTTCTGATAATTGAAAATGGGCCAGAAAGGGAGACTTCCCCATGACTAATTCTGACTCCTCCACAAAGCAATAAGAAGAGATACAATGACAAGGCACCTCACGAATCGGGGGGTCAAGGCTCAAATAAGCTTAGGAAGTAGAAACCTGATTTTATGACCAAGTCTTATTCACAGATTGTTTTGAGCATGAGCAACAAAGCAAAGTTTAAACTTGGGGGGATATGTAATATTGTTGGTGGGTTGCAAAAGCCATGGCGGCTGTCTTTGCTAGGTATTTCTCTTCTCCCAAGTTGTAGATCCAGAAACCCAGAGCTAGAAGGAGCCTTAAAGCTTATCCTTTCTAACCTGCCCTGTATATGGTGCTTTCTACAACACCCTGACTTTCAGCTTTGAAACTAGGCTTGGATGCTTCTGGAGTGCTCTAGGCCAGCTGTTTCAATGTAAGATACTTGAGGTCTTTCCTAGTTCTTCTTTAAATGATACCAACATCTTTGTCACCATTTGTGTTTGTTCCGCAATATAGAGAAGCCCAGGACAAATTTACCTTCTCATCTACATGGTTGTCACTCAGACATCTGGAAACAGTGTGACGCCCTGGTTGGTAGCTCAATTGCACAGTAATTCTTACCTTTTGGTTGCTGGTACCTTCGGTGGGACACCTGTCTTGAGCCTTCCTTCCACATTGCTTTCTGTGCCTAGAATCACTAATGAGATGGTTCTTCATAATCAGGTGTCTCTAATGTCTGATCATCATGTTTGATGAAAATATTGAATGAATCCCCTCTCGTCGAAGCCATCTTCTTTTCAAATGAGATTACAGACATTGACCCCAGGAACCCAGCTTGAGAGCTGTAATTAACTCATTCTGAATTCTCCAAACCTTTATTGAGCCCCTACTAAATACCTGGTGCCTAGGTAGATGGGGAATAGGTGATTTAGACATTGTCACAGCCCTGGAGGGCTCACAGGTTAGCAGAAGAAATAGACATTTAAGTAATCATGATTAAATATGATAGAGGCTATAGAAGAGGTAGGTTCCAGAGATTGGAGTAGGGAATATATAAATGTTAAACAATGAGAAAGAAACTTTCTCAGGGAGATGGATTATGTATACAAAGTTATGAAGGCGGAGGAGAATTTGGCATATTTAGGAAATGACTGCCTTAGTTTGCCAGGGCTGCTGTAACAAAGGACCACAGTCTAGTTGACTGAAACAACAGGAATTTATTGTCTCCTGGTTTGGATGCTAGATGTCCAAAACCAAAGAGTCAGAGGGTCATGCTTCCTCCAAAGTCTAGTGTTCGGTGGCATAACTCCATCCCTGCCTGTGTCACATGGCCGTCTCTCTTTCTTTCCATCTTCTGTCCCCTGGGTCCAAATTTCTTCTGCTTATAAGGGCTCTAATCATATCGGATTAAGGTCCACCCTCATTCAGTTTGTCCTCATCTTAGCTAATAGCATCTTCAAAGACCCTACTTACAAATGGGTTTACAACCTCAGGATCAGGGCTTAGGGCTTGAACGTGTCTTCATGGGAGACATGATTCAATGCACAAAAATCACAAATACAGTTAAGAGGCTTTCATACCAGACCTCCAATCCTAGCTGGGGTGATTTGATGGAGAGAACATATTTAACGGAAATGAGAGACTCCATATAGGATGCAGAACCGGTTAAAATGGGTGGCAGGTGGGAAGAGGATATCTGCATACGTGCTCAGGTGAATCACCACGAAATAACTCTTCATTTGACTACTCCATTATTCCTCTTTATCTGTGTATTGAGCACATTTCCCTCTGATCCCATTTTTTGAAGTTATGAAAAATATATTGACACTTCCCAAATAGAAGTAGATTGAGTCAAAGCATGTCAAAGCTAGACAAGGCCCTGGCAATTATTTAGTGAAGTGATTTCCAAAAACTTCAGCAGAGGCATGTTTTCTTCAGATGTGGAAGTTCAGTGCGTATAGCAGGTGTGGGGGAACAGTTTGGCTTGGGAGGGGTTGGGGGCAAGAGCTTTCCCCACCACTGACACTCTTTGTCCTCTTTGTGCCCCCACCCCCCACCATTGCAGCCCAACACCCTCACTTCCTAGATAAACAAACTGAGCTCAAGATCAGAAGCCAAATGGATAGTCCAAAAGGCCAGCACATGGCACAGATCGGGCCACAGACCCAAACCCATCTTTGAAGAGCTCTATTCAGATAGGGTTGGAGGACCCCAGCCATCTTTTCTATTTGAGTTAAATCGGTAGAGCACCTATCAGGAGTTTGCCTGGCGAAAAAGCAGTAGGGAACTGAGCTGTGTA
>PVKH010040412.1:0-11063 GCA_004027955.1 Chaetophractus vellerosus | reverse complement strand
CAATGTGCCAAATGAATCTAATATTTTATACAAACAATAATAATTCTTTAGGGAGTTAACAGTTAAATGCAGAACTAATACAGCTTTCTCCCGCAGTCTTAAGGTAAATAAGTTTTGGGGGAGGCAAATAATATTTTAATGCAGTGGTCCAAAAATCAAAGTTAATGTAAAATATACATCATGAGCAAAATATTAAAATTTTAAATAAAGAGATGAAGATTATTATTATTATTTCCCTTTTACCTCAGGCTCCAATGTGGCACTGGTGGTGGCACAGGTGAGTGGATCAAGTCAGCTGAAGAGCCTGGTGTTATGGAGAGGGATGGGTTTCATGCCCCACTTCCCTGGGTTTGAATTCCTGTTGGTCATTGGGTCTTTGGCAAGTTAAAGGATATTATGCTAGCTAACATTTATTGAGTATTTATGTGCCAGGCTCTGTAATCAAGCTTTTTATGTGCATTTTTTCTTTTAGCCCTCATATAAAGTAGGTGCTGTTAACATCCCTCATGTAGTAACGAGTGTCCCAAAGCTCCGAGAGGTTAAATAATTTCTCCAAAATCACATAACTATTCACTAACTTAACCAAGATGTGCTCTTGGCAAATGTGCTACCACTCAGCCTCAGTTTACCCAGCAGTAAAATGGGACTAAAACTGCCCATTGTGAAGAGGTAGTTCAAACAGGATCTTCTGTAAAGGAAGTATGGAACATTTGAAAGTATGTGAAAGGGGGCTTTTCAGATCAGAAATCTGATGGCAACTTTGCTGAATAAATATTTTTTATTTTAGAGGTAGGCCTGGCCAGCTCACAGGATGCCAGAACGGTGGGCCTGCTTGTAGCTACGTGAGTGGACATGGGTCGCCTGGGCTAACGCTCATTTCTGAGGAGTGGCCTTTGCCTTGAAAGCTCAGTGCAATTACTGTGGAAGAAATAGAAGAAGAGGGCAGTGAGGGTGGGGATGGGCTGTTGTCTGTGAAAATGCTTTTCGGTAGTGAAAACTAAATTGAAAAACTTGAAATTTCTCCTTTCTTTTTCCAAATGGAAGATGAGCAAGTCCTGACAGATTCTTTGCATCTGTGAAATTGAGACACTCTATTCTCCAGGTCAATTTCAACAACTTAAGATAAATGTTGCTGCCAGCACAGAAGTCCCAAGTTATTAAACAGCACCTTACATTCGTGTAGTGTGTAACAGATTTATATGCTTACATCCTGTGAGGTCTTTCCTTGTTGATGTCTGACCTTTACCAGTGCCATTCCTAAAAAATGGTTCTTCTCATTAAAGCCTTTAAAAATCCTTTCACAACTATATTGTGCCCCTGAGGAATTTTTCTTCAAGGAAATCTTGATTACCTGTTTCTTACCAATGCATAATAACAGAATCCCCTTACTCTTTTACACCTGACTTTTATTCTTCAGGTTGGAACTTCTATAAACTTCAGTGTTGTATGGACAAGTAGAAGGAAGTGGTTCTTAGGCTTTGCCTTTTAAAAAAAATTTATTTATTTTATTTTATTTTATTAGGCATTCCCTTTATCCTTGCATCCTTTTGTCCATCTTGGTAACTGCTCATAAATTAAATGAACTAATTTTGGCTTGCAGACCTGGCATTAATAGATGTGAGTTTAGCTAGGCTTCTTTCAACACAGTCCCCAGGTTAGCCATAATCCTATGTAAAGTTTCTTTCTTATTGTTCAATTGTGGCTTGTCAACACCATTAATTTTATGGAGGAATTCCCCCCACCCCCCCATTTTTCTTGTGACTAAGCAGAATGAGAACGCTTTCCCTTTCAGAATCTGAAGTGGCTTAATTAAATCCTTCATTTTAATTTTGGCTCTATCTGCCTTTAATCGAGGCTACCAAGATGGAACGCGAAGGGGTAGGGGATATCAGAATGTGATAGAAATGCAATTATCTAAAAATTCCCAAGTAGGTTTTTATTTGTTAAGCTGGCTTACCTGTGTGGGTGTGAAGGGGGTGTTCATTAAGCCCTCTTCTCAGAGTCCTGTAGCCAGGGCTTTTGTAGCTAGGAAGGAAGAGAAGTTTAATGTCTCCCTGTGCCCACTGTGTGTTTGTGTGTGTTAGTGTCTGGTCTTCATCATTGCCCTACTGAATTTTACCTTATATTTCAATGTAAGAAATTAAAATTTCACTGGGGTCCCCCCCCCCAATTTCTGTAACCTAATTATCCACTGTCAGTAACCTTCACTAGTTCTCTGTGTCCAAAAATATATTGCTGATTTTTAGACTGATGCCATCAGCCCTCCCTTATTGACTCAGTTCCCTTATGCTTAGAATATTCCTTTCCTAAACAGTCTCCTCCTTAGATCTTTAAGAAAAGGCCTTTAGGAAAGAAAAGTGAAAGCTAAGACTAAAAGACATGATTTGACAGGTGGAATCACTCAAAGAACACATTCAACTGGAACATTCTGTTCGATTATTTTTTCTTCACATAAGTATGAGGAAAAGTATCAGTGACAAAATAACCTGATGAGGATTTATGTAGACTAATAGTAGCATTTAGGGTACTGAATCTGTACAGATTGAGGCCACTTTCTTGCAGTTTGTGCATCTGTTATCCTGTATCCTGAAAACTGAACGTCAGGTAGGATCCTAACTCTGCAGAGAAAAGTTTAATGTGCATTGCACCAGGATCTGTGGAGTAGGCTCTTCTGATGGAGCTGGGCATTGTGACTAGACAGGAAAATGCAGGAGGCCTGTGCCCTCCTACTTCCTTATCACAGGTGTACGT
The DNA here is from genome assembly GCA_004027955.1 of Chaetophractus vellerosus. Classification (NCBI taxonomy): domain Eukaryota; kingdom Metazoa; phylum Chordata; class Mammalia; order Cingulata; family Chlamyphoridae; genus Chaetophractus; species Chaetophractus vellerosus. The sequence goes on along the minus strand of PVKH010040412.1, from coordinate 8,312 downwards.
ACCTACGGCGTGCCTGCTGGAGAATGCTGTTTGCTCCTGCTTAGGACATGGTGGCCGTCCTTTGATGTCTCGTCATCTGGTTGGGGAGATGAGGCTTACTGTGTCTATAATTACCCAGTGTAGGGGTACAAGTGATAAGAACTATGGAGTTTCAGACAAGGATGTGGCTACCTTGTGACAGGAGGACAAGTAAAGGATCTTTGGAGGACCCCTTAGATTCTAAATCTTAGAATATTAGTGGGGTCTTGGGGGATGGATAGGTAGGGGATGACGATAGCAAGGGAACTAGAAAGACTACTTCCTGGAATAACGACCACCAATTTCTTCATCACTTTTTCTTAATGGCATTGTTTCATAACTTTTCTACATCTTGGCTGTTCTCTTCTGCTTATAGTACAGTTTGTGTGAGGTTTTACTAAATCAGTTTGTGGATTAATTTGGTTTCACAGTGACAGGTTGACACATATTGGCTTGAATGTGTGAAGATGGAATGTCTAGAGTGAGGGGGAGAAGAGGAGAACCAGGGTACGGGAAGAGAGGGCAGCCGGGAGCAATTACCTTCTCCTCCTCCCACACCCCCAGACCTTTTAATTGTAATGCCAGGGGAGAACAGCCAGGTAGACTCGCAGCCATGTTTTACAAGGAAGCTCAGAATGCAAGAACATATGAAGCAAAAGAAGAATGGATTGGGATAGGGAGGGGGAGTGATTGAAAAACAGACGCATGAAGGGCTGGGTTGGTTTTCATATACTGTGTAGTGTATTCCCTTGGCTGAGAGTTTAGGTATCTCCGCCTCAAATCTCTTCAGTCCAGCATATTTTATTGGCCAGACCTGGTTTGTTTCAGGGATTCTGGGTAAGTATCTGTTAGCCAAGCTTTTGGTTATCCCAAATTAATTCATGTCCTTTACTGCTTGTTTCCTCTGATTATATAGTACACATCCAAACCCTCAATTATCCAGAATAAACTCGGGCTGCCTGTTCCATGTGGATAATAACCATTTGATAGTGGTTATGATTCTCTTGCCTAGACCATGGTAATGCCTTACTCATTTAACTGCCTGTCTCCTTAAGATTTTGAAATGCTGGTTCTTGTTGTGCAAGCCAGACACATCTCCTTGAGGAATTATTTTGCTGGGCAACTTGCCTCTTCTGAAACCCCAGTCATCCTGAAAAGTACCTCACGAACCAACCTCCTTGACTTTAATTTTTCTTAGTCCCATTTGTATATAATGTTTGTGGTGTCTGATTCTCTGTCTCATATTGCTAAAACTCATGGCCTTGACTTTCTGGGTCACTCTTAAAAAATGGACAGAACTTGATTACTAATGAAAAGTTGACTCATTTCCTTCCAGCCAAAGGCTGACACTGACTGAGTTCCTAATGGTCTCCACAGAAGCAAGCTCTCTAATTATGGGATATCACCTATTCTTCCCTAAATTTAATAAGCATTAATGATAGCATCATGAGCTGGGGAAATGAGTAGGCCAAGCATTTATGCTCTGTTGAAAGGATATATAAAAACGGTATCTGGATAAAAGTCCAATATGAGTTCTTGGTTGTTTAATTAAGTGGTTGATTCCCTATAAGTTAAGATTTGGTGTGTCTCCTCCAAAATCATTGTTTTATACACACATCACTTATTTTTAGCCGTGTGTAATTTATCAGAGCGTCAGATTCCATAAAGAGATGGCAATATTTACCGTCACTCCATGCTGAAGTAAGCAGGCTCTTGTGTTGGGCACTTGTTTGGGGGAAGATACCTGGTAAGGCCTTTCTCTCCCTTAGGCCCAGGTTTCCTTTCAGTCCTCTCATCTTGTTTAAATACACTGTTCTTTCTCTTTTGCTTGTTCTTTGCTTCCTGTGAGGGGTTAGCTGAAAGTGTGTTGTGCAACAATTCATTTACACAAGGTAGGCAGTGCAAGGGATATAAAGGAGAGACACAAGGCAAAATTCTTGCCCAGCATCTTCTTGGATGGGGAGGTAGTCAAGACATACAAACCATGGACCCCTGGCGTTAAAATCAGCAAGCGTCATTACATCCTTGGACAGTGTTTCTGAGAGAGTTCAAAAGCTGCGAATGCAGTCTGCATGCTTAGAGCTTGAAGGGACTTTGAAGAGCACTTGTCCCACTCATCTTGTTTTACATGTTAGCAACCCAAGGGCTAAGTGGTTTACCCTGTAGTACACAACTGATTAGAATGTACATCTGGGACTACAACTGTTTCCTTAGACCCTCTTGGGCAATGTAAAGATTCAACTCTATTTTTTTTCCCCATTCATTCATAGCATCAGCCCTATGGAACTGATGTGGACAAACATGCATATTGACATAAAAATAGAATATTTCAAGAACCTTAGTGTTTTTGAGAGGCAATTTGAAAGACCAAGGATTTTTAACTCTAGCTGTGCATTTTTATTTTTTAAAGTTCCATGAAACAAAACAGAGTGTACATTCTTTTGAGTTCCTCATAAAGGAGATATATCCTATATGAATTTGAATGTCTGTGGGGCTGTGGAGCATACCTTAATGGAATCATATAAATTTAGAGCTAAAGAGAATCTTGGGGATTATTTGGTCAAGCTGATTCACATAAGAAACAGACCTATAACTCTTAAGATTAAAAAAAAAACTTGGTCAAGAATGCCCTAAAAACATCTTGGCTACCAGTAGGCACTTTAAGCAAAGTTGATAAAGGAAGGCATAGCCATGTCAGGTGAAGATTTGCCGTATCTTAGTGCAGTAACTGAAGTGTCCCTCCACAGTTTGTGTGAAAACATGGGTTGTGATTTATGTTAGGGTTTCTGCTATAATACTGCTTCTTGGTTAGACTTGGGGGATTTTACTTGGAACCTCAGCCTGGTTAGTAGAGATCCAGTGTGGGCCATTCATGTTTCACACTGTCTTTTGTGCTTGTTACCTCCATCCTTTTGGTTTGAGGGTAAATAGAATCTGTTCTCAAGGTGCATTTTTCTTCACTTTGCCTAAACTTGAGTGTATATTTTAGGGATGCTCGTTTAATTCTCAGTTTCTCTGTAGAAGCCTGGCAATTGGCAATGACTCTGACCATTGGATTACCTTTCTGAAATTATACATTGTTCAAAACAACTGCCTCAAAAGTGGCCTTTTAGTAAACAAAACAAATCACCTAAATTGTAAGCAAGTGTTTTTGGCTGTTTAAACCTTAATGCTCTTATGGTCTTAGAGCAATGGTTGACAAACTTTTTCCACATAGTTGCCACATAGCAAATGTTTTAGGCTTTGCTGGCCAAGGGGCAAAATTGAGGATGCTATGCAAATATTTAATAGCCATTTAAAATTAACCAGTTAAAAAATATAAAAACCATTTTTAGCTCCTGGACTGACTGTACAAAAACAGGTGCAGGCCGGATTTCACCCAGGGGCAGTGGTTTGCCAACCCCTACCTTAGAGCATAATCGCTCTTGAAGTGCTACAAACATGTCTTTCCAGGGCATAGGGAAGAGGCAGTCTTGGTGGTCAATTTTTTTTTAAATATACAGAAGAAATTCTTTAAAAACTGTTGCTAAAGCTAGAACAAAGAATTATATCTGAATCCCCCTGTATCAATTGTTGGTTGATGCCACTTTTCTAGTTGAGCTCTATACTGGAGTTCAAGACCAATTCTGAGATCCTGTTAAACTAATGAGTGGTATTAACCTAAAAGTGCCTTTTTTTCCTTGACAAGAATTATTCTTTTCTTGCCATAAACTAACAAATGTTGTGAGCTGTCAAAAGTCATGAAAGTTATCCTTTGTGTGAACACATTTTTGGGGTGACTCTTCTGATGGTGATGACTGTACTAATGTTTGTTCTCAGACGCTTATAAGCTAGGGGAAAGAAGATGTACAAACCAAATTCAGTGCCAGCGACATGGCTGGTGATAGCGTGTGCTTCCTTTCACAGCCCCAGCAGAGCAAACCTCTTGCATGGAACAATCTGTATGATGAGGGACTTGTGAGTTTTGTTTTTGTTGTTGTTGTAAAAATGCAAGAGTACATAGAAGAATTACAGCATTGTGTTTTTAAAAGAAATAATCTATACAGTATCAAGTTTTTTGTATTAGGCCATTAGCTTTGCAGCATTTTTACTTTGTCCCTATGGAGGCATAGACTTTGGTTTCACGTAGCAGATCAGGTACAGCTGAAGGAATTTCTAAGACAGGGGAACACTGTTTTCAAGACATATGAGTTTGGATATACACTAATACTGGCAACATTTATAGGAAACTTTTCTATTCAATCCAACCAAAATTTATGAGCATTTACTGGGATAAGAATTACGGTTTGTATGTCTAGCACCTCTCCCCAAAAGGAGTCTTTTTAGACTTTTTCCTAATTGCCTCCCCATGACATTTTAATAACAGATATACTGTATATATTTTTGTTTACTATAGCCCTTTGGAGGGCCAAAACCATTGTAATATCTAAGGTTTTTTCTAACCCCCCACCCCAAACCAATGTTCTCCCCCTTGGGCCATGGATCTATATTTTAGTGTTTTTGTTTGTTTGGTTGGTTGGTTGGTTGGTTGGTTTTGTCTTGAGCCACCACATTAGGGTTAGCACCAGAATTTTCTTCTACATATCCACTGTTTTTATTATCTGTGATTCTAATTAAGGCCACTTAAATGGGGTTCTGTAATGTTTAAGGGCATTCTGAAATTATATTTTCCACTAATGCATTGAACAGTTTTGCATACATGCAGGTAAAGATTTGGAGAATGATTTATTCAGAATCCACCAAGAAAGAATTTAATTTGCGCCCCATTACATGTGAAGAAATGCAGATTTTTCTGTAGTCTACCCCATGTTTAGGTTTGACTTGGTATGATTTGAGTACAATTCTTTTTGAGCTAGAAATCCTTTCCGACCAAAGTGTGAGCTTGTAGAACTGTTCTGCTTTCCGACATTTTTTGGACTTCATAACTTTGAAGGTGGTCACCTACTCAAGTTGGAGAACAGAAAACAGGCTCCCATGCTCCCTTTTCTTCGCCTGAAAATGTATTCAATTTTTAGTGTTCAGTCTCTAAAGAATTAGCAGGGCAGAGTTCATGGTACTGAGGCCACTTTGTAAGATGTTCTGTCCCTCAGGGCTCAAAAGTTCCTGGTGGCTCATTTAGCCAGTGCTCTACGAAAGATTAATAAAAGTACAAGAGAGAATGTAGATTGAGTATGTGTGCGTCTGTGTGCGTGTTGGTTAATGTCAAGTTGTAGAGAAAAATGTGATTAAAAAAATAATCTACTCCCTATGGGGTGGGCCCACTTTGAATGATTTAGGGGTGAGTGAGGGTTAAGAAGTGCTGTATATATCAGGAATCTTAATTAGTTTTGATAATCCTTTGGGTAAATAGCTCAACCTAGTGGTTCCCAAAGTTCGAGTATAATTAAAGAGTCTTTTTAAGGGATCCCATGGATCCATGCCTTTTGTTCTTTGGCTTCTATTAGCAATATGAGCACTGACAAGTAATAGCTGAATGCCTTCTATATGCCACTTCCTGTGTTAGGCACAGTGAATATGGTGATGAACAAGTCTGTCTGTTGGAGAAGACAAATAATAATAATAATAAAGCATAATGACTGATATATGACATGCCAGAATGGTGGGAACACACGCCAGGGTTGGCAGGGCTGTTTTTCAGAGGAATTAACATTTAAGCTGAGGCTTGACAGAATTTTAGGGTTTAGCTAGAAGAAGAGGATGGGGAAAAGCGTTTTCGGCTGAATAAACAAAGATCTGGAGGTGAGATGAGGTGCACTGTAGCATGTTCTGGGAGCTGAAAGAGGTTGAGTCTAACAAGATCCCAGTACATGAAAGGGGAGATGATATTGAGATGACGCCATTTCTCTGTTGTTTGAATACAATGTCTAAAGTCAACGTCTACTAAGAATTCAATAACCACTTTCAATAACAGTTTTATATGTTTGTAATCATAACAGCATGTGTATACAGTTATCTATGGACAAGACATTTAGTTGTCTGGAGAGTGCCCTGTACGCACTGCAGACCTCTTGTAATAACTTGGCTCTCCATAGCTTGGGCACAACTGGCTTAACTCACTCATTTTTGCCACAAACTGGCTACAACCCTGTTTTTGTGAACTCACATGTTTAGAGTGTTTTCCATGTTTTAATTACAAGTAGACATTTTCTCAGGGTTCATGCAGTGAAGGTAAGGCAGAAGAAAGACCACCTTCTGTTATACTGGCAAAACAAGCCTTTCCACACTGTTTGTGCCCCTGCCCGGTCTTTCAGGTGATGATTGAAGAGAGTTCAGTGAGCTCTGATAAATGAGCCCAGACTGTAAACTGGGAGATAAGGACGTTTGCAAAGTTCTTGTGTAAATAAAGCATGGTTTCCCACTGCAGTGGTTACTGATTTCGTAGGCTGAAGATGAACGATGAACGATGCAGTGAATTAATAGCTTTAAAGCCCGTGCCACCTCAGCATCTTGTTGGCTTGGTTTTATTAAAATCAATGTGACTTTATTGCTGTATTCAGATGAGGAGGACAGAAAACCTGAACACATGCAAACTAAGTGAGGTAGAGTTTCCGAAGATAATTCCCAGCCTCACAATTCCCCGTGAAGTTATTTTCCTGTGGGAAACTTTTAATTTGGAAGCATTCAGCCTAATGTGGGAACCAAGATTAACATTTTCTGAAATACTTCTACAAGAAAAGCAGAAATGTTCTGTTCAGGAAGCTGAATTTACATAGTAGAAAAATGGGCTGTCCTGAGTATTTGGTAGTCTTTATTAGTTGTGGTAAAAAGTTGTGTGTGTGTGTATGTGTGTGTGACAGAGAGGTGGGGAGAGAGTGCGAGCTTGAGATTGATTGTATCCTTGTCTTTGTTTCCTTTATATCAAACCAACTAGGTCCTAGAAAGTGTGTTTTACCGCAAACAGCCCAGCATTGGACCTTAATGCTATACACTAATTCTGTTCTTAGTTCTTTTTGCTTTGTCTTCTTGCTGAGTAAGCGATAGTGTTTCCTTTTTTTTTTTTTTTTTTTTTCCTTTCTTTTAGAGGGGAGGGGAAGGGTGGGGAGAGTGGGGGTGGAGATGGCAAGAAGTTAACATGACAGAGCTTCTTCCCTTTCCCCCCCTCTTTACCAGGAACTAGAACTCTTCATGTTTTTTGTTTGTTTTGGGGGATTTTTTTTTTTTTTACCAAGTTAGAAATTAGCACAACGCAGTTAGTTACATTTATACAGAGTTACAGAATTAAAAAGTTGACAGTCTGATGAGACATCAGCCTGAAGTACTGGTACCATGGGTCAGTACAGTTGAAGTTGATTCTGTAGGCTCTCGGGGCATATAGAAGTTTGTAGCCAGAGCCTTGGGAGTTGAATGTTATGCTATAGGAATTTTCACTGGTTATAGCTAGTCTTGGCTGTTAGCAATTTTTTTATCTGCTTTAACAGTGGCCGTGGGGGAAGGGGAGCAGGAAACTAAGCTGGCATTGTGGTCACAGGAAAGAACAGACTGATTTTGGGCCTTTTCAAACTGCAGACCTTTGTTACTGACCATTGCTTAATTTGGTTTCTGGGTTTTGTGAGTTTTTCCCCCTGCCCTTACCTCATTTACCTTAACGACACCCCCACCCCACCCCCCCACCCCGAGCTGGCTAGGGCAGGCTGCCACTGCGGATTGGGGGGCCTAAGAGGCCCAGAGCAAGAAGAAAGTGGGTTGAAAGCAGAGTTCTGTTTAAAGAATTTGCTGCTGGAAACCAGCCCAGAGGGAGTAAAGAGGAGCTTTAATGAGGAGCAGCTGCAGGGCCGACGCAACCCACATGAGGCATTTTTTTCCCCTCCATTCCACATTCTGTATAGCTTTTTTAAAATCATGATTTTGAAATAGCTGTTTTGTAAAGCACGCCTCTCTTTCTCTTCTTCTTGTATATGGTGGGGTTTTGCTTTGTTGTTTTATTTTTTTAATGACCAAATCCTCACTAAAAAAAGCTAAAGGCAGAGCTGCAGCAAAGTCCTGGATGTAATTTGGGCTCACCCTGCTGATACAGAACATTCGGTAGAAAAAACAAGGAGAGAGAACACTGGCTTTTATTTGGAAAAGGGGCTTATTTCCTGCTCCGACTTCGGTCATCTTGGAGCTGACACAAGCTGCTACAGTGTCTTAAGCTTTTCTCTAGACGAGTGGCTATTCACTTAGGAAACTTGAAAGCACAAATTTTTCTGCCTGTATTACTAGGGAAACTGATCCTGGGCCGCAGCCATTGCCAGATAGGCTGGAATTGCTATTCAAATCCCAGCTTCGTTGAAATCTGTAGAGTGGCTACATGT
>PVKH010040411.1:0-11056 GCA_004027955.1 Chaetophractus vellerosus | reverse complement strand
AGGACGCAGCTCCCTTAACAGTGGGGAGATTTTGCTTTGTTTCCGTTCCCCTCAGATTCCTGACAGATCGGCATCTTGCTGTATCCAGGTTAGTCTCGTCCTTGCCCTCGGTAAGGCCTGAAGGCTGTGGGGTGTGACAAGCAACCATCGGGGCTTTAACTCCTTGAACTTGCTCACAAGCCCTGACCTCTCCGAGTCCCGAGTCCCGGGGCCTCATTCCTGAAAGGAAGGGAGTGGCCTAGGGCCGCAGTTCCCACGTGAGCTGCATCCCAGGCGCCTAGGGCTCTAAACCCCGGCTGGTGCACCCCACCCAAGGCTGGTGCCGTCCGGGGACCACACTTGGTGAACCACTGGCTGGAAACTCCTGCTGTCCCCTGGCCCTGCCTCTGGGATCTCACGATTCCTAAAGCTGGCAGCAGCCCCAGAGCTGCGCGGGGCAGGGTTAAGAGGCCAGGCTCTGGGCCTGACTGCCCGGGGTTTGAATCTGGCCTCTGAGGCTATCGAGCTGTGTGATCTCGGGGAGGCTCTTTAGGCTCTGGGAGCCGCAGCTTCCTCCCCTGAAATGGGATAACAGTGTTTATCTCGTGACACCGCTGGGAAGATTAAAGGAGAGAACGCGGCTAAAGCCCGCAACACATAGGAAGCGCCCAGTGACAGAGCGCCAGGACAGCAGTGTCACGTCCCTGGTGCCGCCCCAAGCGGCAGGGTGCTGTGTCGTGGTGGCTCCTTAGTGGGGGGGCCTTCAGCCACACAGTGTGACCAGGTGCACCGGCTCTCGACACCTAGAGCCCGAAAGGCGAGGGCGTTTCAGGGTTTTGCTGGTAACCAAATGCCAATGTCTATTCTCTGAATTTTAGTTGCCTCCTTAGTTCCCAGAGCTCAGTACACCAAACATTCCGGGGTTATCTGAGGTCATGTGGACCCTCACTCAGCTTGGAAATGGAGCCACTTCCCAAATGGAAGTCAACGTGATTTTCTGGATCAGACTGTGCCTACCTCAAACTTCCTTTCCTCTCCACCTAACCCTTTTAAAAATAGAATTTCCCAGTTCCTAGGAGACGAGGAGGCGAGGCTTTGTCGCAAATCTTTTTGTAAATTACAAATGTAGTTCAGGAAATCAGCCTTAAACCAAAGAAGCTCTTGACTCAACAACCAAACAATGCCCCTGGGAGTTTTTCTGGCCTATTCTTGCTAAACATTATTAAACTCTGAGGGCAATGCAGCAAATACACAAAAGCAAAAATAACACAAATAGAAATAAAACACATACAAGGATTACAATGGGCAGGTGTCAAATTAGGTGAAAAGCGGTTACTTACCAGGCTTGCCTGTTTGATTTGCAAGCAAACAGCAAGAAGCAACAGAAAATGGAAGCAAAACAGATAATCAGGGCAGTTGTTAGGAAAGCAGAAAAAAATCAATTGCAACAACCTGGAATGCTGAAAGCACAGAAGTCTCTTTCTGTTCTAAACATTCAATATTTGAGCTTAATAAAACACATTCTCTCTTTCTCTTTTTAGGAGGTACCAGGGATTGAACCCAGGACTTGTATGTGGAAGCAGGTACTCAGCCACTGAGCTACATCTGCTCCCCAATGAAAGATGGTTTCTCATTTGTTTTGTTTTGTCTGTTTTTAGGAGGTGCCGGGGATCAAACCCAGGACCTCGTACACAGGAAGCAGGCACTCGTCCACTTGAGCTACACCCCTCCCCTCTCTCTTTTAAAGCATCTTTGGTGAGAATGGACAATGATGGCAGGATAGAATGCCAGGCGGGCACGGGCCCTTTGTGAAAGCTACATGGAAGCCTCAGAGCCAGGAGCCAGCACGGGGGTGGACACGGGTTTGAGGTTCAGCCCCTGACTCTGGTCCTCACCATGCCACGCTCTCTGGGGCTGTGTGATCCCCTCCCTTATTCCACCAGGGATGCTGGTGAGGTGAGTGAGGACAGGACGACAACATGGAATGCAGATGCAACACAGGAGTTTCCACCAAGGGGATTCCTGGCCTGCCTGGAAAGGCACGTCCTGCCCACAGCGACGGCAGGTCCCAGACAACCTTCTGCAAGGACACGAGGCCCCGGCACGCCGCGGTGGCCCTCACCGGTGACCGCCGTGGTGCCTGATGGATGACAACCCCAGACGTGCCCCGTTTCCGATGAGAGCGCTCTGGGAAAGTGGGGGGCGAAGAGGACGGTGGATGAGGCTGGGGCATGGGACGGGCACAGTGAGATGGTACCCTGGACAGCACTGCTGCTTGGCACTGGGGACCCCGGAAGGACCTCACAGAGGCACCCAGAGAGAAAGCGAAACACCCAAGAGCAGAAAGATGCTCAAAAGGGGTGAGTTCACAGCTCTCGAAGAGAGAGGGCCTGTCAGGCCAAGCACGCCAGGTCCCCCGGGGGAGGGCGAGGGGGCGGGAAGCCTGGGGGTAGGAGAGGGGTGGCATGTGTGGCCATCACCTGGAAGACAGGTGGCCTCCGCAGGAGCGCTGAGCTGGATTCACACTTTATGCACTCCTCAGGGTGTCTGGGCTCAAAGACGCTGGACCCACCCTCACCTGTGCAGATTCTGGGAGGAAAATAACAGGGCCGAGTGATCTTTCTGTCACCACAAACATGGGGCGCTCAGGCCAAGTGGAGAGTCTCGCTCTTGTAGGTTTCAAGAGGGAACATCTGCCTACTCACATTCGCCAGCCAAGCAAGAGAAGATGGCTGTGGCAGCCTTCTCCCAGGAGCAAAAGCACACGCCCGTCACTCCTATTTCAACATTTGCCTAAATGTCACCCCAAAGAGCAAAAATAAAAGCATGTGACCCCGAGATGTAGAAGGATGTTTCCAGACACGCATGGCAGGTCTGACTGATATTCTCACATTCTGAGACTCCAGGAGGCCAAAAGATTTAGCTCACGTTGCCAAGTGCTGGGGAGGAGATGTAAATTCTTCATGCCAACTACAATCAGGGGTTTTAAGTCCAAGAATTTTTAAAAAATCTCACCCGTATGTATTCCTGAATTCTTAGGTATTGTGACAGAGAAATTTCATTCTTATAGAAATGTGCCATGAGGCTAAGCTTCAGAAACACCCACCGGTCCATTCAGTAAGTTCTGGGGTGAAATGGACCCTTTATTAGAATGAATCGAGATTAAAGCTCCTTTGAATGGAAAACACTCAAGATCGGCCTCTCCATAGCTCCCAGAGCTACCGTTATTGTTACCTTGGGATGAGCTAGAGGGGTGATATGACTCATAAATCCAGAATGCTGGGGAGAGAGAAGTCATTTGCTGGTACAGTTAAGCTTGGACATGCAAACTGTGGTTGGCAGGGGGCTGGAGTGTTTACTCCAAATTTTCTTAGGAGAAAAAGATTTTAAGAAGGAAAACCGATATTGTGGGCCCAAGCAAATAAATAAGTAGATAAATAAACAAACAAGCAAGCAATCAAACCAACAAGCAAACTTTCCCTGCCCCCTAGAGGCAAAGTATCATCTTCTGAAAAGTGTAAAAACTTGGGCTTGGGACTTGTGCAAGAGCTCATTGCATTATTTTAAAAAGGAAGAAAGAAAATAGACTCTGGTGTGTCAAATTTGTAAGCCGAGGCCTTTGATTGCAGGTCCAAGCAAATCTGTCAGTCCTGGTTGCCAGGAAGGCATGTTAAGGTGGATTCTGAGGCAGTGTGCAAGCTCAGCGGGAAAGGGGGCCCCCATCAGGTAACAGTGTCAGCCACCAGCAGAAGTGAGGGTGGGGGCAGCTGGATGGCCACCTGTCCTGCCATCCTCGCCCTGGCCCCTTGTGTAAAGGGTGCATCAGCACAAGTAGGGTATTTTATCACTTGAGATTAGCATTTAGGGTTTTGATTCCTATTCTCTTCCAAGAACAGAAATGCCCCCACACATCCCAGGAAACCACCCAAATCCCTCTCCCCAAGAGCTGGCCTGCTCTTGGACGTGTCAAATGGTGACCACGCCACAGGCACGACTGATGGCAAGGGCATTCCAGTGGGTGGTGCCCCGGGCAGAGCCACGGTCTGAGGTGCTGGGTCCCACCCTGAGGACTTCAAGCTCCCAGGGCAGCCAAGGGGGAGCTCGTTCTGCAGCCCCAACCCCCCCGCCCAAGCCCACAGCCCGGAAGCCGAAGGCAGGGACACCCACCTATCATCTGAGCGATGGTCTTCTCATACTCAGCCACTATTTTCCTGAAAGAGAAGCGAAAACATGTTGGAACCGAGACAACAGAGCCGCGTCTACTTCAGCTGGACACCGCTGGCCTGACCAGCGCACAGGACAGTCTGATCTGCCTTGGCTGGGTACTTCCAGGGACACCTCCAACAGCAGCCCTCCCTGTGCACACGCAAACAGGTTCATTTTCCTAGTGCACGACTCTAAACATACACTGCTCTGCGCCAAACCTCCACTGTCCCAAAGCCCACAGAGCAAAGACAATGAAGGCTAAGCCTTCAGCCTGATGTCCCTCGTCCATCTCGCCCCCTTCCATCTCATGGGCATCACGGCTCAACGCAAACAGATGACCTCTTGGCTGCTCTGGGCTTTCTCACCTCCACACCTGTGCTCACGCCATTCTACTGCCACCTTCCTAGTCCATCTGTTGGTCAAGGCCCTAGTCAAATGCTCTGTCCTCCCTGGAAGCCTTCCCTGATTTCTCCTTGGAACCTCACAGCACTTCATGTGCATCCCCTTCTCCCAAAGCATCTCATATACCTGACCTCATAGAAAATCAATCTCACCTCTTCTATTACAGTGGGAGTTCCTCAAGGCCCAGACGCCACTACTTAGGCGTGTTTTCAGGAGGTGGGGGTGGGAGAGGGAATAGGCCTGGAGTTGCAGCTCTAGGGTGGTATCAAAAAAGAGCACGAAAGCAGTAAGATACCCTGCTTGCATGTCTGCCTCACAGCTGCCCCCAGGACACCAGGCCTCCAAAGCCAACCTTCTAGAAGGAACCACTCAAAGAGGGTCAGAAGTCTCACCTGAGTCACCCGGCTGCTAATGACCAACAGGTCAGGACCTTGGCATCTTGAAGATACTCTAGACCCTGACTTTGAGGGTTGTGGGACGATGTAATGAGTGAAAAGGGGCAATGAAAGCAGAACATATTCTGCCAAGTCCAAAGGCCTCACAGTTGCTGGGGGTCTGTCCCTGGCTTCCCAAACTTGGCTGCAAGGTTGGGGTCCCATTCCAGGGCAGACTCTGATATAAACCCACCTGGGTTCTTCCTGGATTCTATCCAGAGCGCCTCCTGTTTTCTATGATTAAACAATACCTCCTTGCATCCTGGAACCACAAAACGGTGGCAGGTCTTTGAAGGGGCGGCCTAAACCCTTCACCACTGAGGACGCAGAGGCTGGGCCCAGAGCAGGGAAAAGGGCCTGTCCTTCCAGAAGTGTTGGGAGACCAGCGACCTAGGACTGCTTCAGCTCTTCTGTATTTTCATCTGGTCCTCGCAAGGCCCTGGAGAGGTGGGGTTCTCATTGTCACACCCCCCCCCCCCACTGAGGGGTCACGGGGGGACACCGGGAGATGCAGAACTTCTCCAGGATCTCCGGGCTACCAGTGGCAGAGCTGGGATTCTAACGCAGCTCCCGGTCCCTGGAGCCTTAGAGTGCCCTCGAGGTGTGTTTACCCCATTTTACAGATCAGGAAAGTCAGGCACAGAGTTAAGCAACAGGCCCAGAAGGCGCAAAGGGCTGATGATCGGCCCTTCACACACCACTCTGCTGGGTCAGCGGTGACATCCTAAAATCCTTCCACCTCAGGGGTAAACAGTACTCCCTGAAGTCCCACTTCTCCCTGGGAGGCAGAAAGAGTCAGAGACAGACTTTCAGGCTTCCCAGCAGGGAAAAAAAAACTAAAGTCACCTCAACCCCTTCCCTCCCCAAAAAAGAGATAAAAGAAAGAGACTGAAAAAAAAAAAAAAAACCACCATGGGGCCTCAGCTGGAATGCAAAGCCTAAAGTTACTCTTCAGAAGCGGTGACAGGAAAACATCAGCAGAAAGAAGGAATCTAACAGGAGCATTTTCAGGAAGATACTCCTGTCACCCAGGAAACGGGGGATATGATTACCTAGGTAGTATGCTCGTTACTTAAAATGGTAGCCATGAATGCAATTGATTTTGATAATAAACTAACACCTGCCATTGTAATCAAGTGCACTAAAATGTGCTAATTCTTCAACCAATTTTTAAAAACCCACTCATTTCCTAAAATACAAAACAAAACAAAAAAATCCATTCCCTTATTCCCAGACTTTGTTACTTAAAATGAAGCAGCCTATTACGAATTTTCAACATAGTAGCAGATCTTCTGTCTTGCTGGAATGGCTGTGCCCCGAGCCCTGTCTTCTCTTACAACTGGCAAATCCATGCGTTATTTCAGCTGGTGCAGGAGAAAGGCAGGTCTATGAAAAAGAGTAACTGTTCCCCACGAGCAGTTCTCAGACAGGGTAGCAGGCAGAAGCCCCTGGGCAGTGTCTCCTTATCTGGGGCATTCAGGGCAAAGGTCCAGGCCAAAGCTGTTTGAAAAATGCCATTTGCCATATAGCTTTAAAAATCGCAGCCCAAGGTATCAGCTCTAGAGACAGTCTCTAAGGTTCTAAGAAGATGATGAGCTGAGAAAGGAGACGGACACCTGGGGGAAAGAGTCATCAGAAGTGCTAACTCGGGAGGCAGGCCACTGGGCACAGTGGAAAGAGTTTGGGTTTTGCAGCCAGAAAGGTGGATTCAAATCCAGCCTCTACTAACCAGAGGCTAGAGGGCCGTGGGCAAATCGCTTACTCTCTCTGATCTTCAACTGTCAAATGGGGCTGGGGATTCCCACTTGAGAGGTGCGGGACGAATCAAGATTGTGTATCTTTAGCTAAATCACAACACTTGGCACACAGTGGGCACTTACTCTGTGGTGTGCTCATACTAAGCACCAAATGAAAACAAACAATCCAAGCAAACACCAGGGAAACACCTAAATGTATATCCATTGGGACTAGTTAAATAAATTGTTATATCCATACAATGGGCCATTAATCACCTGCTAAACAGAATGAGATCAAACTGAACAAAAGGTCCAGGATGAACTGTTAATTAAAAAAAAATTATAATAATGCAGATGTCATTCTCCTCTTTGTTTGGGGGAGAAAATGAGGCACTATAGATATAGTCACATTTTGTGATCAGAAACGGGCAATTCCTGGAAGGACACAGCAGAGGCAGTGGATGACAGTTACCTGTGGTTGGGGAGCTGGAGTCTAGGTGGAAAGGAGACGTGTGTTGCATTGTACATATATTTGATTGCATTTTTTAACCATGTACGTGCCATTTTAACAACAGTAATATACTAAAAGTACTTTTTAACAATATGAACCTTGCACAATAAAGGAATGACTTCTTTAAAGAAGAAACATTCATGGACCATATCAGCTCCAGTGTTACCAAACCGCAGGCATCTCCCTGCTACCAGGAAGCCTGAGTTTAACAACTGACCTCATTTCCATCACCTCCCGCCTGCTTTCTTCATATTTCTCTTTCCACTCCGAGACCTCTCTCTCCTTTGTTATGATCTAGTATCAGGGAGAAGAGAAGAAAGGTTATCCCTAAATGAGAGAATTCAGACTTAAGCAATTCACAGACCAAGGCAGGGAGAAAGCAAATAAATGTGCAATTAAAACGCTCCATGCTAAATCAAATTCCCGAGCATGAGGAAGGAATAAGCCAGATATCAGATTTACACAAAGCTCACTGGGGAGCTACTGAAATGAATACGCTTTTCCTTATAAATCAAACAAAACCATCACGGCCTGTTGAACAACGATACTTAAGAAGATCAAAAGCCACAGGCTGCCAGCCTTCTCCACCTGCCATGTGCAGGGGAGAAAGCCTGTCTCAAAAGAAGCAGACTTTGTGCCCGTAGGCATATACATTTCTTATTTACATCTGGCAGAAATGATCTTTTCTCAGTGCAGCTGGATCTGGCCTCCTCTAGACCAGACAGCACAGTACCTCCGCCCTGGCGAGCTGGAGCGCGGAGTCCAAGTCAGGCTGCTGGTACAGAAGGCCTGAGGGCTTCTCCGCCTCGGACGTCCCGATGCGGGAGTACAAGGCTGCTTTGGAGATGGAGACATCTGTTGGGTGAGCAACCTCTCTCTGTGGAATGATTTTTAATTAAAATAAAAAAAAAAACAAGAAACAAGTTAACATTAATCATTCAACCAAGAGGATTGCATTGCTCGTCTCATGAATGGGTCAGTTACATAGTTTTGAAACAAAGCACACCAAAAGTATGAGAAAATGCAAAGACTAATGGATGGGGAAATGCCGGATACAATCTATGGAACTCTATCATTTTGCACCTGTGCAGGCAGACAAAGAAGCTGATCATGGTGGGGCCTCTGCAACCCAAGGCCTTGGAGTCGGGTACGTCTGGTGTCTGCTTATCATTGCCATTTATCGGACTCCAAGGCACTTAGGCAAAGCATGTGAGAACCAAGGTCATTGCACAACAGGCTCCATTTCCAAAATAAAAGCCTGACATTGAACGATGTAGAATTGTAGTTTACATTTGCCTAGTTGCGAATATTTGATCGTTTTTGTAAGACTGTCTACATTTCAGTTTGGGGGCACGTGTGATTCACCCAAAGCTTAAAAGCCATCCATAGTTGTCAGCTAACCAATGTCATCTTCAACAAGCTAGAGTTTCCAGATGTCTTTGAAGTGAAATAATATGGAGTTATGTTGCCATTAAGGCTGCTACATCAGTTGGAAACTCGATCAATGACAATACCCGTATTTGTGGACCCTCAACAAGTGGTGTGATCCCTCCACCCAACTGGCATGGTTTGCGTGCTGTACAGACTTCCGTCGAGCAGAGACACCAGCTCCCTGGGAGCAGGGGGAGGTCTCTGGTCTCCCTCCCTCCCCCTGCAGTTCTCAGCAGCTGAAACGGGTCCATCGGTACAGTGGGGCTGTCAGTCTACTTCTACTGCAAAAGGAACATCAAACCACCCGCACGCACGCTCAGTCCTATTCATTAACCTCCCAGAGCTGTTGTGATGCAAGTGCAACCGCGACCCTGCTTACCAAGGCCAATGGACGTGAAGTGGAGGAGGCCTGACAGGCAGAGTGTGGTGGCTGCTGCTTCGGAAATTTAGGAGAATGAAATTGAATAGTGGATCGTGTACTCGAAAGAGAGGGGTATTTGGGAAAGGAATTATGAGGATTCGTTTTTTAAAGGACAGCAGGTAAGATTAAAGAACCAGCAGTCACTGGCGCTGAAGGCCCATGTGCAGCACCTACCTCTTCCATCTCAAGAACAGGCCAGCTTACCCTACTAACGCATTAGGGAAAACGAACTTGCGAAAGGAGAGAGCCCAGAAAGCTCGAGGGAAGTTTAATGGATAGGACTGGAGAGGTTATTGGTTAGATGGGTTAGTTGTAACATGCCAGGCGCACCAAGTGGCTTAGGTTGTCCCGAAGGCAGCGTCTGTTGCGCCGGTTTCACTGCCCCCGCTTCACTTGGAAAACTTGTGCTAACCCTGAAGTGGAGCCCGAATGAAAACTGCTGCTCAGAGGGGAGCACACGGCCCTTGTTCAGCCAGACACGTGTGTCAAAAATGGGGCACCAAGGGGGGCCGGCCATATAGCCCAGTGGATAGGGCGCCGGCATACCACATGGGAGGCCCCGGGTTTGGTTCCCGGGGACCTCTCCTAGTGGGCAGACTGCCTTGAGAAGGGCAAGCCGCCATGGGCGGGCCAGAGCCGCCGTGGGCAGGGCAAAAAAAAAGCTGCCATGGACAGGGCAAAGCCGCCACGGGCAGGGCAGGTCGCCCGCGAATGGAGCGCAGCCAGCCACCTGCGAACTGAAAGCCAGCCGTGAATGGAAGCAGAAGCCGCCCACAAGCGGGGAAAGCCGCGCCTGCGCAGTGACCGACCTCGGCGCGTCACCGCAACGGGGGGGAGGGGAGATATGTAATAAAATAAAATAAATCTTTAAAAAAAAAAAAAAATGGGGCACCACGGTCTTCCCGGCCTCAGGTCCCAAAGAAGCTTCCGTGTAGAGGACATGTGCCCGGCACACAAATTAACAGTCCTCAGGAGTGGGGTGACCTCTCAGAAGAAAGGGTGCCTCAAACTAGCCTCTTGCATATATGAGCTAATCTCTGATGTCTGCAACTGGTTTTCAAGCTTTCTTAGGAAGCAAATGGAAAATGATATACTTAGAGATCAAAACATCTGTATTTATGGAAGAAGTTTATAAACACAAAATTCTTGTTAAAAAAAAAGGCTGTACCTACTACTTTTAAAGTAAAATAATGTGTTCTTTAAAAAACATAGAAAAATAGAATTTCAAAATGCAAAGGACATTAAACATCATCTAACTCATCCTGATTCTTCTGAAGATAAAAAAATCGAGGCACCAAAGGATTTAGCCAAAGGTTTCTCAGAATGAGATTCAGTTCTGACCCAAAAGGAGAGACAGCCAAAGACCCTGAAGTCCGTGAAAAAATGAATTTCATTAAAACTAACTGTATCGTAATAGGCAGAAACTAAACATAGCCAACATGGCAATTTCTGATCTGCCCAAATTCCTGTGGACAGCAAAGAAGAGAATTCAAATAAACAAATAATGAGCTTTGTGAGTAAATGCAACTGGATACTATCATGTAAGAAATTCACTATCATCTTTCACCCCAGCCACCTGGGGTTTTCAATAAAAGAACAGATGACTTCAGAATTCATTTGAATCACTGCCTGGGTATCTGTGTGTTAATGAAATTCATCGTACACAAACTGGTTTCCCTTACCTCCAAGGATAACTGAAATTGACGTTTGTCTCTCCTTGATATTTTAAGATTAGATTTAGATGGGGCTTTGTTTTGCTCACATAACCCCCCACCTGCTACTTTAAAGGGATCACAAAGCCACTAGAATCAAAAATTAAAATGTGAAATGGCCACAACCCAGACACTTCCAGGCCTTCAATCTGCTCCCTAAATCCTGGCTCCTGCGAGAACCCCTTTCAGAGCTGCAGGCCCCAAGCTAAGGTCCTCCTGACCAT
>PVKH010040410.1:0-11066 GCA_004027955.1 Chaetophractus vellerosus | reverse complement strand
TATATGAGAGGTCATTATACAATTATCTCTGAATTTCAGTGTGTTTAAAAATTTCCAGGCCCGGCTAGATAGCTCAATGGATAAGAGCGCGCTGGGGTACCACATGGGAGGCCCTGGGTTCGGTTCCTGGGGGCCTCTCCGAGTGGGCAGACAGTCTTGAGAAAGGCAAGCCGCCACGGGCAGGGCAGAGCCCCCATGGGCTGGCAAAGTCACCCGTGAAAAGCGGAGCTGCCACCTGCGAAGTGCAGAAGCCGGGCAGCCCGCAAAAAACATGGAGGACTGCTGCCCACAAAACATGGAGTGGAGCCACCCGTGAAAACGGAATGGAGCCACCCTCGAATGGAGCGAGCTGCCGCCGCGGAGGGCCAACTCAGCACGTCGCCGCAAAGACGGGGGGCAGACAAGAAGCAGACATGGAAAAACACAGAAAAATGGAAACACAGCAAGAGCAAGCAGAAAGGGGGGGTGGATATGTACTAAATAAAAAATAAATCTTTAAAAAAAAATTTCCATAATAAAAATTTAATAAAGACTAAAAGGATATGTACCCTAGGAACATCAACACGGAACCCAAATTTTTCTTGGATATATTTGGTTTTTGGTTGCCATTTTGACCTGAATGTGCTCTTTCCAAGTTGTTTATGATAATTTAGAGATAATTATATCTCTATTATCTGGAATTTTTAAAAAATGATTTAGAGGGTGTTTTTGATATTAGTACTTTACCGAAGATACCAATGCAAGATCTCTATTAACTGATACTATAGACTTGTTCCACACCATGCAGAAAGCAAAGCTCATGATAATTTCTTTCTGTGGTTGATGGTCTAGTCAGAGAAGAAGCACATAGTCGTAGTCCCACAATCTTGGAGATTCAGAGAACATGGACCATTTGTTCAGGTCCTCTTTCTTATATTCACAACAAGATGCTTCCAGACCATTCCCATCCTAAGAGGCACATTGGCTTGAGCTACATCTTCTTCTAGCCTCATTCATCATTTAGCAAATACTTATGGGAATTCACACATGCCAGTCACCATGTTGGGTGCACAAGGAGAAGCATGGCACAGTCCCAGATCATAAAACCACCCAGGAAATAAGCGACTACATCAAAGTCTGGGGTACTGTGGGGATCAGGGAAGAAGTTAACCCAGCCTTGGATGGATCAGGGACAGATGGATTCCTAAAGGAATAGATATTGAAGCTGAGCCCTGGAGGTTGAGGAGGAGTTGTATGGCAATTCTTCCAAGCAAAATAAACGGCATGTGCAATGGCTGGGAAGCAAGACAAGCCCTGACTGTGAAAGTGGCTGAAATCCATGTGGCTGTAGCACAGGAGAAAGAGAGAGGCAGGGCCGGCTTCCTGGACCATTGGCCAGTGCAGTCACACTGGGCCTTGGGCTCAGAAGGGCCCCACTTGTGAGGCTGAATGCTCTGCAGTTACCATCTAGAAATTCTTAATAACTTTATCTTTGAAGTTGTGTTTTGTGAGTGATGTCCAATGGGACAATAGAGCGTGCCCTGGGGACTTGAACTCGCAGCCCCAGAGCAACCAAAAGCAAGAGTAAGGATGAAGATGAAGAGCCTGGTGATCTATCAGGCCCCAACCCAAGAGGGAATTTCCTGTTGCCCCAGGTAGCCAGGAGCTCAGAACAACTTTCCTGATTTAGAGAAACAAAGAACTGGGTCACTTTAAAAAACAGAAGAAGGAAAAATATCAAAATCCAGTGGCAAGAGCTTGAGGAGCATTGCAGGTATGTCATCTATTTGAGAGTAGGAGACATTCTGAATCAGGGAAAGGGGCAAAGCACACCAGGTGAGAATCACGGTGCCATTGCTCTCACAGTCTTCAGTAAGCCTGGAGGACAGGTGATGCAGGAAGGCCCTGAGAATGTGGCTGGAGCTATCTGCCATGAATGCCCATTTTAGCCCAGTGGCAACTCAGGAGCAATTCAGGAAATCGTCAGAGCCCTGAAGGCCAAGAGATCAAAGTACTCCCAGAGAAACTTCTGTCCCAAAGTTGGTTGTTGGGAGTTTCCCAGCACCCACTGTGAGGAAGCGTGAGGGTTGCTGCAGCTGCCAACTTTCACAAAGTTCACCACCGATGGGCGCCATCTTCCTCAGCGCATTCTCTAGATAGACACTGCATGTCTACTTTGGAAAATGAAAGGATAGAACCTATTTCAGAAAGGAGAACAAAGGTTTTGCATATTTTGAGGCATCGCTCCCTTTCATGGATTCCATATGATATGAGTAAGGTAAAAGTCCTTTGAACTTGTGAACAAATGGAGATAAAACCTTAGAAGAGCAAGATGGCAGGTGGCCATGTGGTGAAGACGGGGCATCTTGATGGCTGCAGATTCCCGCTTCACAGAGTGGATACATATCTGCCTATGTCACTCTGGCCTCAAGCTACCTGGATGGCAGACCTTTTCTAGTTCACCCTCAGCGACTTCTAGCTGGTACTCAGTTCATATTTACAAACAACCAAGAAAATAGAAGGAGGGCTTTCACCTTTCCTGTACTTTTAAAATTTCTCTCCTTTGCCCTGACATTCTTCATGAAGGAAAGAGCAAAAACTCTGCAGTCCTCAATTTAAATTTAAAACCCTGGGTATGAACAAGTAGAAAAGAAAAGATTGAAGTGATATTTCTGGTTTTCACAAGTCTTAGTAAGGTAGGTACATTCTTGCAAATTTTAAAGACTGCCGTATGTACTTGAAAAAATGCAGCTGTTTGTCAATTGCCTTGTGATTTACAAAGCACTTTCACCTTCATTTTTTCATTTAAAATTAAGGCAATAGCTGAATTATTAATCCTATTTTGTAAAAGAGGGAATATAAAGTTTGGAATGTTGAAGGAACTGGGACAACCACCCTGGGGAGTGGCAGATGGACAGTGGTGTGCCAGTAAAAGTTTAACAACTAGCTTTCTGCAACACAAACCAACCAACCCTGATCAGTAGTCTTTACCCATTTCTGAGGTGTAAATATTGCCCCATGACCAATTTCAAGCTTCAAGTGATTTAACAACAGGCTTGCAAATCCCTGAAAATTTAACCATCAGCTCTTGTGATGGTATGCTGGCCCCAGCATACCATCTCTTGGCAGAGAACTGGAATCCATATCCTGTTTTTGTCTGTTCCTTGTGCTTCCTTCCTGTGACTCCACACTGCCAGGGGAAATTTGGGAGTAATAATTTGCACCCCACTGGATTTCCAATGATTAAAATTTCCATAACTTCTTTTGTGACTTAAAGGTCCTATTTTGAAATCATCTTATTGTCAAGAAATTGACACTGGAATCAATGGGGTGGTGCTCGAAGGTAATAGGGAATTTAGCATTTGATAATGACATTGCACCCATCGGTGTTTCTTGAGCCTTGGGATGCTTATTCCTACTTACATTCTACAACTGAGAATGGGGTCATTTACTTGCGGTAGATTCTTCTTCCCTTGAGGGCTGCCGACAACACACTGGTCACATCTACTGGCTTTGGTGGTAGTCCTTGGTTTCCAACACTCAGCTCTATTTCTCAAATTTTTTTGAGCCTCCTTCCAGCCTGGAGAGGTGGGAGGAGAGTTCCATTGGAATTGTCATTCCCATTTTATTGATGGGAAAATAAACTCAGAGGGGGTAATAAATGTTAGCCAAGGCCACACGACTTTCTGTACTGTCCCAGGATTCTAGTGCACACAGGCCTGACTCCAGACGCAAGGCTTGTAACCCCAATTTCATCCCATCTCATTAACAACCTCAGAGGAAGGTAGATTTTCCCAGTGGGTTTAAGCAACATGACTGGAAAATGCTTTGGCATCACATAGCAGGAAGGAACCCAGGATCACCTAAAACACCCTGGGTCTAGGTTGTGGTTATTTAAATTAATCAAGACAAGGTATCCTATTTTTAAAGATTTCCAATGATTAAAAATTCCATAACTTCTTTTGTGACTTAAAGTCTTATTTTGAAATCACCTTATTGTCAAGAAATTTTTCCTATAAAATTTGTATTGCCTATTTAAATATACAACAATGGGGATTCAGTTAAATAAACGACAGTACATTCATTTGTAGTCATATTATGTGATCTTTAAAAGTCATGACATATGTAACATGACATATATACATGTGCATAACTAATATATATTTATAAACATATGATGTTCATACAAATTGTTCATATATATGTAACTCTATATCTTTAATTCTTAAAGCATTACACAGAGATTATATGTAAGATTTAAACCATTACGACTGTCCAATAATGCTGTAAAATATTTCTAAAGAAGGGGTCACCGCCTGTTAAAAGACAATTATTTTCAGTCCTAACATTTTTTTGTATTGTTTAAATTAAATCTGCCCTCATTTAGTATGGTCTTCCTCCTTTATTGTTTTTTTTTTTCCTTTTTATTAGAGAAGTTGTTCTTTACAGAATAATCATGCTTAAAATACAAAATTGCCATATACCACCCTATTATTAACACCTTGTATTGGTGTGGAACATTTGTCACAATTGATGAAAGCACATTTTTATAATTATACTCTTAACTACAGTGAATGGTGTAACTTAGGGTTCACTCTACACTGTGGTTCCATGGATTTTTTTTAAAAAATTTATTCTATTACCATATATTTAACCTAACATTTCCCCTTTTAAACACATTCAGACATATATTTCAGTACTATCAATTATGTTCACAACACTGTGCTACCATCACCACCACCCATTTCCTAAGTATTTCCATTATTCCAAATAGGAACTCTGTACAGTTTAATCTCCAACTCCCTAATCCCTATCCTCACCCCATCTCCGGTAACCTTTATTCTACCTTCTGACTCTGTGGGCTTGCTTTTTCTAATTATTTCATATCAGTGAGATCATACACTACTTGTCCTTTTGCGTCTGGCTTATTTCACTCAACGTGAAGTCCTGATACATGCGACTACATGGATGAAACTCAAAGACATCATGTTGAGTGTTAATATAATTTTGCTATGTTAAAAAAAAAGCATGTTGCAAAACATTATTAACAGTGCTTCCCAAAATGTGAAACAGTTATATGGTATATATGCAACAGGTCTCCACAGGAGCATCTGTGTCTCATCTCCTATATATCTTGCTGGGTCTGCCAAGAATGCATGAAAATGGCCACACCTTTCCCAGGCCTTTGCTGAAGATTCTGTTCGTAGCAAGCAGGCTTGAGGGAAGAGGCAATGTCCCCTTCTGGGACAAAGAGCAAGCTTGCTTATTGCTTGTTATAAAAGTGATGAATTTCCCAAGCTGTGTTCCTGTCCTCTCTAGGGCACCTCGCTGCCTGTATTCGTGTCATCCGGGGTCTCTGTGTCAGATCATGGGCCTTGGGGTCAAGGGGAACTGACACACGTGCTGATGCTCACGTGGCTTGCTGGGCTGTGTAGTAAGTCCTTTGTCTCTGACCTAGGAGTCTTGTGTCTTCTGTCAGTGTAACAGTTTGGCATTATTTATGAATTCCAAGAATAGATATTGGATTATGTTTGTGAACTGGTCTTTTCCTCTGGGCATATTAGATTATATGGGATTCAGAGGTTTTACTTTTACTTGATTAAATAAAGATCAAGGATTTGATTGGGCCACGTCAATGGACGTTGCATCCCCGCCCCCTTGGTGGGCAGGGACTCACAGAGAAACCGCACCACAGAGAAGGAAGCTTGGAGATTTTGAGCTGGAGCCCCAGGAAGTAAGCCCATAGAGGAGCTTGACTGTGAGGAAAGAGAAAAGGCCCTGGGAAGAGAAGCAAGCCATTCACCTGAGAGTCTGCAGCTGGCCTTGTGGAGATATCCAAGGAGCTGAGCCTGGAGAGTAGCAAGCCCCAGGAAGGGAAGAACCCAGGAAGCCTGAAACCTCACAGACATCGGCAGCCATCTTGCTCCAACGCGTGGCCATAGACTTTGGTGAGGGAAGTAAATTATCCTTTATGGCCTGGTAACTGTGGGTTTTTACCAACTGGTTTCTGGTATTTTGCATCAGCACCCCTTTAGCTAATACTGTCAGGATCCGTAGAACACCAACAGGGTTAAAATCAAATACCAGGCCTGTCATCTGGTGTGTATGTGTAAATATACATGAGTATTTATGCATCATACACACATGTAAAATGACATAGCTCTCTCCACAGATAGCGTCACAAGTGACCATGGGAAGGCAGACAGATAAACCGAGACACTTATCCCTTCTAAAGTTTCTGAAGTCTCATTATTTCTTCCAACCTTTGAAAATGGTACAAATCAAATAGTATTTCTGCTAATAATATGAAAATCCTTTCAATCCAGGGTTTTCCCTCAACCTAGGGTGGCATTTACCTCTAGCACAGCACTGTGTACGTGGGAACTATTTCCCACAAGCAATCAGTATTGTTACAAATTCCTTCTAAGAATTTCCAGGGACAATATCCCTTGGATGGTGTCTGAATGTGACAATAAATAACCTGATTGGGGGAAGACCTCAGAGGCGTCCTTGCCTTTAAATGTTTACTATATTTAAAAAGGACAACTGACCAAGGGTCTGGCAAATGATTGATGGGGATGACTTTAAGGAATTTAGCCAGGCTTGGGTTTTTTTGTTTATTTGTTTTTACTTGTCTGGTTAAGTATTCGGTCTCTTTTCATGAAAAGGAGCCTCCTGCACAACTCTATGGGGTGAGTGTGAGCAGATGTCAAGCTCTATAACATCAAGGTAGCAGCTTGGACAGAGGTACCATCTCCAACTAGGTATCCTGCAGATGGGTGCCACTTTTGATTCTGGCTCTTCACTTTCTCTTCTCCTAAAAGTTAC
Source organism: Chaetophractus vellerosus (assembly GCA_004027955.1). Classification (NCBI taxonomy): domain Eukaryota; kingdom Metazoa; phylum Chordata; class Mammalia; order Cingulata; family Chlamyphoridae; genus Chaetophractus; species Chaetophractus vellerosus. The sequence goes on along the minus strand of PVKH010040410.1, from coordinate 4,259 downwards.
ACTTTTCTATCTGAACACCTTCTTTTTGTTCACAGTACGGGCTGAATGATGATCTTCTGGTTCAAGAAAGCGGAGTAAGTCAAGGGGAAGTTGGTGTACCGGGCCATCCCCATGGGAATTTATGGGTATGGGATGGAGAGTGCCTCATGTCCTCAAAGTAGCTGCCATCAAAGACCCCTCAAATGAGCACAGTTTCCAGCAAATGAATGACAGCTGGTCCTGGGGATGAAGCCAACTTGACAATTGGTTCTCTGCCCCACCTCTCACCACCTTCTCTTTAAAATATTTGCTCCCTTGCCCTGTGGCAGGTCAAAATGGTGGAAGAATAAATTGCCTCAAGCATTTTGGTTGCAATAGTGATGTTCAAGTGGCTTTCTTCTACAAAATGTCTATATTAGACCAACTTCCAAGTCTCTTTGAAGAAGAAGGAATCCATCCATTGATTAATCTAACTAAAATTCCATCACTGCTTGCTTTGCAGGTCTCAATTCTAGCCCAGGCTTTGGGTTCTAGGTCAAATTCTCTTATCCTGGTGACAGAGTCCACAGAAGCTCCCAGACGCTGATGGGGGTGCAGGACCCTTGGCCCCATGAATAGCCCCTGCTCAGGGCTCTCAGCTTGGCCAAAATGGTCCTGTGGTTAAAGCAGTGCACTAAAAACCCACACCCAGGATCTTTAAATGCTGGAGGATTTAGATTTAATTGTATGTGCTGCACCAAGCAAGCCTACCTGACCATGTCAAAAAGTTGCATGGTTAGGTGTTTTAGGACTCTCTTAATACAACGTGATGGTTCTAAGGTCACGTGCTTTGTAAGTGTTTACAAATCTGGACATTTTTACGTCAAAATATGAAAACAGGAATGTATTGGGATTCCACACTTTAGTACCAACCCAGATATACAGAAGCAGTACCAAGGGCTTCCTGGTAGGGAAATGGTCACCACCAACCACTTCACCGGGGGACCATTTCTAGAAAATCACCTTTAGCAGGTTATCAAAACACCTGAAATCTATTTTAGAATAATGTCTCTGTAGTGAGCATTTTCTCGAGTTAAGAAGTAACCTCTCTTTATGCCAAATCAGCTTCATTGTTTGTGCTTTGATTTTTCTTCTTAGCTGAAGAACTTGGCGTTTTTTGCTTTGTATATTACATACATGTCTCCTAAAGACTGTTCTTACCACAATCATTAGACTAAAAAAGCATTGTTTAACCCTAAAATAAAGGTTTCAAGGAACGATGCTAAACTTTAATGGTGTGTCTTTCTCGGAGGTGAGATTTCTGGGTGATTTTTATATTTCTGTTTATCCTTTTATATAATTTCTAAAAGTTAGATCAGGGACACTTATAATATTTTCCACCAGAATAAAAGGCTTCTTTTTAAAATAAAAATTAGGTCCTCACTTTAAAGCAGCTTCAGGGTAGTTTACCAGATGCCATGTTATTATTCTTTTAGTTTGATTCATAGAAGTAGCCAATGTTTTCTAAATATAAAAAAATGTCTCATAGCAGCCCTCAAACTTCCTAAATGATCAGATATTCAGGAGTTTAAGTTACCAAATTAATAAGATTAATCTATGTTACCATCAGTGTGATAAACCAAAAAAAGAGCAATAATTCATTTTAAGTAATATTTGAATAAATGCATGAATGGGAAAATAGTCTTTTGATTAGCACAAAATTATGTCAGATCTCTCTTGTAAAAACAGGCTACCGTGCATGTCCTTTCTGTCTCTCGCATAAATAACCAGTTCTCTCCAAGGAATACTGGTATTTGGATAAACATTTAAATGCACATGACACTCTGTATTCTAGAAGAGATCACTGGCCACCAAGTTCTTTCCAAACACGCTGTTCTGAAAATTCAGTACTATTTAGATTTACAATAGTAGGTATTTGAGCTAGACTCTTCAGATGCAGGACTGCCACAAACAGGCTTTGAAAAAGAAAAGAAAAAAACAGTCATCATGCATTCATTTCTCAAGCACACTGAGAACTACTGTAATTATTTCAATGAGAAATTCCTGCAGAGTCCTCCTGCCTGCTCTTGCTTGCTTCCTCTCCGCGAGTTACAATGTGTTTCCATGGCAACTCTGTTGCTAAGGGGGACCCCGTTAAGTGCATCAGCGTGTTATTGGAGGCTTTGAGACAGCGTTAGCCTGAGAGGCCAGGTTTGCTGGAATATTTAGATTTAATTTAGGGCCGTTTTCCTCCATATACTCAAGAATGAATTCGCCAGAAGCTGTTATAGATTTTGCCCATGGGAGGGAGCGCTCTGGAAACTCCTTCGGATGCTCTCTGAGCTTTTATGCCCTTCGGATTACATCAGCCTTCCTTTTAGGACCTTGTCACCATCCTCTTGTGACTTAAATTTTAGAATGACCAGGAAGACAATAATAGCAATTACAAACATTCCTGAGATGCCACAGGAGACTGGTTTTGTTGGATGCTTATAAACGACAAATATAAACCAAGCATAAGTTGTCAGAAATAAACATCATTTTGAATCATTAATCTGAACGATTTTAAAGAGTAAATGTTTAGAAAGTCCAAATGAAGCAAATCAAAATATTTTTGAAATTTCCCTTTCAATGTCTCTGAAATCATTATTCTGGCAAACAGACTGTAACATTTCATTCGAAATCCTGATTGGAATCCAGAATCTTCCATCAAGCCAACTTTTATTGAATTTTTTATTAGGTCTAAGTTTCATCATTATAAGTGAACATTCCTTAAACTGGCCCATATTTCTTGATTGCTTTTATGTCAGTTCTAAAAAATGGGGGACTGTGGTGTCTGCTTAACATCCTTTATACCACATGTCTCTGTGCTCTGCATGGTAATGGAGAGTCTTTCCAGTGGAGCCAAAGGTGGTTGTCCTTGGTTAAAGAGGGACTGAAAACCTCATTCCAGCCCAAAACGGGGAGAGCAGTGCCTGAATCAAGGGACAGGTGAAACCCTTCTTGGAATTCATCACCTTGGAAAAGCCACGCTGAATCCAAGATTCTAACCTTACCCCAACATTGCTTGGTGGCAGGAAGGAAGTTCAGCTGTTCCAACCAAACTCCAAATGCAATGCTCAATGCCTTGAAGGCCTGCCCTAGACCTGCACATTAAAAATCAAGAAGGCTGGAGAGACCCCAGGACATGTGGCCACAGCTGGTTTGGTGCAAGGCTGAGCAGCTGAGGAAATTTCAAGATGGGCGCAAGAACTGGGATCCGCCACTCAGACACGATTTGGGTCCAGAATGAACTCCACCTCTTGGGGGTTTGCTCCTCCCCCAACTCCTTCCCAGCTGCTCTGGGATCCATACTTACACCTTGAATACCTCACAGGATGAGGAAAAGTTTGGAGAAGAGAAGAAAGTTAACTTTACCAAAGCACTTCCTCTTAGGGTGACCAACATCCCAGTTTGCCTGGAAGTCCCATTTCCCAGGGAAGAAATACTCTGAAGGCCCTTTTGGTTTTCATGGTGGTGACTACGTGCCTGGTACAGGTGACAATTTTATCATCAGTCCTGGCCTTCCTTCACAGCTAAGGCTCTGCTCTTCCAGTGTGGTCAGCCTTCAGTTTTCACTCAGAGCTATACCAAGATGCAGATTCAACTTGATACGCAGACAGTTTACAACAACAAAAGGTAAATGCAGGCCCGGGTGAAAATGAATATCCCTTTTAATTCACTCCCTTCTCATATGTAAACGGAAAGCACTTTCAGTTTATTATTGTAGGAAACTTCTCTCATTTATCTATGAGACACAAAGCCACACTTAGCTGCCACGAACATTCTGGCTGCGTTGAGATAGACTCACAAGGCTTAAAAACTGGAGGCAAGCCCTGCTTGGTCAGTCGGATCAGCTCCCGGCTGGGCTCCTTTTTTAGGACCATTGACAGTCACCAAATCAACTTTCTCTGCTCCTTTGAAAACAGAGCAGTAAAAGCCTGGGAGGATGGGTTTAATAGAAAACAGAGAAGAGGGGCTGCCAAGTCCCGATGGGAGGAATGAAGACTGGGCTTGGGGAGGAGGGTGGCTGTATCACAAGTCAGGTCTAAACAGACCTTCGAACCTGCCTCCTCTGCCCTCCCTGTCTCTATGTCCCCAACCTTGAAAATAAAACTAAAAATAGCAATCATTTGTCAAGAGCTGACAACAAGGTGGGCAGGCTGCCAAGTCTTATCTCACTGGACCCACACAAACCCAAAGGGCAGTTATGATGCTATTTTATAGCTGAGGATACTGGGCTTAATGAGGCCAAGTATCTC
>PVKH010040409.1:0-11070 GCA_004027955.1 Chaetophractus vellerosus | reverse complement strand
CAGAGTGAGAGAGTAGAGAGAGATGGAGATATTTATGCCTCACTCCTCACAAGGTATAGGGAAGATGGATGCTGCATTTCTCTATTTTGGAATCCCCATTCTTGCAATAATAGTTCTCACCAGATCCTGAAAACCACCTACTCTCCTTTACCTTCTTAATGTTTGCTAACCCATTTTTGGTTTCTTTAGTTCTATGCACAACTTTATAAATAGGACTGTAATTACATTCTCTTGTACCACATTTTTCTCGTGGGGCTCTAACTGATATGGCTTCCCTGTGCAATGTCTACTACGAGTGCTTAGTCCCTTTTATGGAAATATCTGGTCCCTGAAGTGACAGGAAAGAACTGTTAGGAACGATTTATAGCCCTCCTGTCAGGATTTTAAAGACTAAATTCTACTTTAAGAGAGCCATAGCCTATAGCTAGAGAAAGATGTTTACAAGTAGTCAAACAATGTAACATTTTATATTCTTCAGTAATGTTTAATGTTTAAGATTTAATTATATAAAGTGAGAAAATATTGGGGGTGGAAGATTGAATGAGTGATATTTTCCCTTTTTTATTCCATTACTTTCCTAATCAGATTTAAAAAAATCTTTTTCAATAAGTTTTGGAAATCCCCTGCTCAAAAATCAGGTCTATAATTATGATCTTGGGTGCCTAATGATTTTAGGTTTTCCCTTTCCCTTTGGCTTCCTTTGAAGCTGCATCATTAAACCATAATTTGAACATGCTTTTTTTTCTCTTATACAACTGATGAATAATAAGCACATGGAACTTCTGAATAATCAAGAAAGTAGTCATGTTAGAAATTCAGAGAAGACATTCTGTCTCTTGCTTGGTAGTCTACAAGACAGGATTTTTTTTCCTGTTTACTTCAGAATTCCAGAGAATTCTTTTCTTACTGAATCACCTGAAAAGTCTCAACTTTAAAGATATTGCTACTTTACTTTATGGTATTACATAAAAGATAAATCTATAAAATTTACTCCAGTAACTATAGGTCATCAAAATTTCCAGTTTTCTGGAAAGATTTTCTAGTAGATGTCCAAATCATAATTTCAAAATTATCATTGGATGCTGCTGTAGCAGACTGGTTTTAGTTTTAAAATTTTTCTAGATGAATCATATAGAGATAACCACCAGACAGACCATGAAAGTCATATGAAGGACAGAAGAGTGATCATCAGGTTGGGTCCCTGAATAACTGCATGGAGCAGAACCCCTCCTGCTTGGCTAGAATTGCCTTTTATCATTACTGAGCAAAAACGTAGTTATAATTTTGTTTGAGCCAAAAGACACTTTTTAAAATTTATTGAAATATACCACCCATACATGAACATACATAAATAATAAGTGTATAGTAATAGTTGTGAACTTACAAAACAAACATACATAACATCATAGAGGGCTCTCATACCTCACCCTACCACCAATAACTTGCATTGTTGTGAAATATTTTTAATTAATGATTAAAGAGTATCCTTGAAATATTACTAGTAACCAAAGTATTTTCCCCCAACCCACCCTATTATTATTTTTTAAATATATTTTTATGACAAAAGTTGTAAATTTACAAAACAATCATGCACATGTACAGAATTCCCAAACAACACCCCTCTATCAGCACACCACACTGTGGTGGAACATTTGTTACAGATTATGAGATAATATCATCCAATTATTACCAGTTCCACAACATATATTTGGCACACATTTTCCATAATCACACAGTACATCTGTGGCATAGATGCAAGAATATTACATTATTATTGTTAACCACACTCCATAGGTCACTCCAGTTGAATTTTCCCCTTCTCCACATTCCTACCACCCCGCAATACTGATGTACACCTGCTCTAGCTCACAAAGGACACTTTTGCATCTATACCATCAACCACTATTCTTATCCACCTCTGTGTTTACTGTGCGATTCAGTCCCTAGATTATTCCCTAGCTTTCTGTCAAATGGCATTTACATCCCTAGACTAACATTTTCAGCCACATGCCCATAAAACAGCTGCTTCTTACCATAATATGTTACCATCAACTCTACATTTCCACACTTTTTAAGTAAAGCTAATTAAAACTTCCACATACATTAAATATCAATAGTCCATCTCAGTCCTCCTCTTATCTCCTTTAAGAATCCACCACCTACCACCAGGTCTTCAAGATATTTTCCCACATTTTCTTCTAGAAGCTTTATGGTTCTTGCTTTTATATTTAGGTTTTTTATTCATTTTCAATTAATTTTTGTATAGGGGTCCTCTTTTCTTCTTTTGCTATGGATATCAAATTTTCTCAGCACCATTTGTTGAATGGACTGTTCTGCCCGAACTGATTGGGTTTGACAGGCTAGTCAAAAATCACTTGACAACAGATGTGAGGGTCTGTTTTTCACCATCAATTCGGTTCCATTGGTCTATGTGTCTGTCTTTATGCCAGTACCATGCTGTTTTTACCACTGTAGCTAGGTAATACAACTTAAGTCCAGAAATGAGAGTCTTCCAACTTCGCTTTTCATATTTCAGATTTTTCTGGCTATTCAAGACCCCTTACACTTCCAAATAAATTTGACAATCATGTTTTCCATTTATTTAAAAAATGTTGGTAGAGTTTTTATCAGGATTGCAATGAATCTGTACATCTACTTGAGTAGAATTGACATCTTAATGATATTTAGTCTTTCAATCCATGAGCATGATTTCTTTTAAAAATGAGTTGTAGTTTTCTGAGCACAAGTGCTTTACATCATTGGTTAAGTTTATTCCTGAATATTTGGGTCTTATCTGTCTTATTTTATTTTCACCACTCTTTTGACACTTTTAGTTACTTTTATTGATATAATCTTCATTTCTAAACTCTCTTCCAGACCTCTCTCACCTGTCTTTTCTTTTCAGACTGTAGCACACACTTTAGTATTTCCTGCAAAGCTGGTCTCTTGGTTACAAACTCTCACAGTTTCTGTTTATCTGTGAATATTTTAAACTAACCTTTATTTTTTGAAAGACAATCTTGCTGTATATAAGATTCTTGGCTGGAAGTTTTTCACTTGCAGTATCTTAAATATATCATACCACTGTCTTCTTGCCTCCATGGTTTCTGATGAGAGATCAGAATTTAATCTTATTGAGTATCCCTAATATGTTATGCATTGCTTTTCTCTTGCTGCTATGAGAATTCTCTCCTTGTCCTTGGCATTTGACATTGTGATTAGTATGTGTCTTGGAGTTGATCTATTCAGATTTTTTCAGATGGGAGTATGTCTATGTCCCTCAATAGGGTTGGGAAATTTCCTACCATTATTTCTTCAGAATTCCTTCAGCCCCTTTTCCCTTCTCTTCTCCTTCTGGGACACCCATGACACATATGTTTGCACAGCTCTTGCTATCCTTTAGTTCCCTGAGACCTTGTTCAAGTTTTTCCAATCTTTTCTTCCTCTGTTCTTTTGTATGTTCACTTTCAGAGGCCATTTCTTCAAGCTCACCAATCCTTTCTTCTGCCTCCTCAAATCTGCTATTATGTGATTCTAGTGTATTTTTAATTTCATTTATTGCTCCTTCCATTCCCATAAGAACTGCTATTTTTCTATGTATGTATAACCATTTGGAAGTTTGATGTAACTATGAATTCCAAAAATCGATATTGAATCATTCTTGTAAACTCATCTGTTAATCCGGGCATGATTAAGTTATGATTAGGGAGTTGACTGGGTCATGTCAGTAGGGTGTTGAGCCCCACCCCTTGGTGGTTGGGGAATCAAATATAAAAGGTAAGGCAAAGGACAGAGGGAGCAGTTTTGAGAAGCAGTTTTTGAGAAGAAGTGCTGATCTTGGAGAGAATGCCCCAGGAGAAAAGAAGTGAGCCTTTTGCCTGATAATATAAAGCTGACCTTGTGGAGGAAGCAGAGGAGCTAAGAGTGTAGAGAAGCATAGCCCTGGGAAGAGAGGAACCCAAGAAGCCTGAACTGTGGCAAATGTCGGCAGCTGTCTTGCTCCAACACGTGGCAACGGACTTTGATGAGGAAAGAAAGTTATGCTTTGTGGCCTGGTAACTGTAAGGTTCTACCCCAAATAAATACCCTTTATAAAAACCAAACAATTATTGGTATATTGCAAAGGTACCCCTTTTGGCTGACTAATACAGTGTGCTTTCAATTTTTTTTTATGCTCATCCAATGTCTTCTTAATATCCTTAATTTCCTTAGCCATCTCATTGAATTTATTAAGGAGATTTGTTTGAACATCTATGATGAGTTGTCTCAACTCCTTTATGTCATCTGGAGGCTTATCTTGTTCCTTTAACTGGGCTATATCCTTCTGTTTCTTGGTTTGGATTGTAATATTTTGTTGGTGTCTTGGCATCTGGCTTACTAGAGTATTTATTCTGGGTGCCGTTTTTCTCTTTAGTTTAGGGCTTCCTGCCCTTTCTCCCTTGCTGGTTGCATAGTAGGAGCCAAGGATGTAGTTGCTGCTTTAAGATGTGGAGGCTCAAGCTACCTTCATTTCCCCAAGGACCAATGAAGCTTCTCCCCACTTTCTCCTTTGCCAGGGGTAGGGACAGATCCACAAATGTCTGGAATAATCCAAGTCATGTAGGCCTAGACTGTAGTTGCCCAGAGAGACTGATGAAGCTTCACGTCCCTTTCTCCCCTGCCTGCAGCAGGGATGGAGCTGCAGGTGTGGGTGGCAATCTATGCAGTGCAGGTCCAAGATGACCACAGTTGCCGCAGTAGATTTCCAGTTATTCAGTCTGTGCCAGCTAAATGTACCTGCAGTTACCTTGATAGGCAGTACAGGTTCCATCAGCTTCCTTCCTACTAGAGGTGGGGCTTCAGGCCAATCTGGGTGAAAGAAACTGGTCTCTACCGTCACTGTGATTTTCAGTCAGCCAGGCTTCCCCTCATGCTGGGGATGGAGTCAAAATGGGGGCTACTGGCCTCCTTCTGACTTGGAAAGGCTCAAACTTTAGCTGTTCTTAGGGTTATATTTTAGCCCGCTGAATTTACTAAACAGTAGCTGAAGTTGGTGCCCAACCGTCTCTTACTCCCCTGTTTTGGGAAGTGGAGCTTTCAATTCCAGCTGTGGAACAGCTCCCGAGGGGGCTTATGCCTCCAGTGGAGGATGGGCCTCTATGCCATGGTGTGCTCTACTTATGGATCTTCTCTGCAGATGGGCAGTCTCCTTCTTCCATTCTTTCAAGGTTGTTGCTGGATGCATTTCTCATTTCCTGAAGCCCCCAAATAAGTGCTGTAGTTAGTTGTGGGTGATCACCAACTTCCCCTTAGCAGGAACTGATTCTCAGAGCTCTTTACTCTGCCACCATCTTGCTGGTTGTCTCTGAAATACACTTTTGTTTATATTTGCTGCAAATGTTAGTCTACCCTAATGAACTCAAATGATATGACCAAATTAATTATTTTTACAAATGTTTTCAATTATTTTATCATTGGTTTAGTGAAATTATTTAACCTCATATTCTTTTACATTTCATATTTTTATAATTTTTATGGATTTTTTAAAAATTGTTTGTTTAATAAACCCATTTAATAACCACATAGAGCCTAATAAGGTCCATACACTCTGCTAGGCTCTTGGAATGTAGAATGAGCAAAAACAGATATATTATTTGTCTCATAGATCTTGCTGAGTGGTGAAGAAGACTGATATTAATAAAGTAATGGCAGAAAAATGTATATTTACAAATGGAGATAGCTGTTTTGAAAGAAAGAATAATATGAGAAGTCATAAATGAAGAATGTGGCTTTGGCCAGGAAAGGGATGATTCTTTAACGAAATGATGTTTGAGCTAAAATCAGAAATGAGAGTAGGATTAACCTGGGGAAACATAGAGATTGCATTTTAACAGTAGAAACACTGTGCAAAAATCCTGTGGATGCAGGGAATTTACCATTTCAAGAACTTGGGAGAAAACCATTGTACCTATAGGGAGTATGAAATAAGATCAGAGAAATGCCTAGGCCCCACTCTTTCCAAAAATTGGCGTGGCTCCCAAACTCTCCCCAAAAACCTTGGCATTGACCTGCATTCAAGGAGACCATGGTCATTGCTCCAGTACTTGAATAGTGTAGAACTGCTATTCTAGCAAGCCCAGGGGACAAAACACAGATGACTCTTAGACCTTGAAATCTAATGGATTTTGCACTGCTGCATTTCAAATTTGCTTGGGACCTGTGTCCCCTGTTTTCCTTCCAGTTTTCCCCTCCTGCAATGGAAATGTCTCTCCTGTGCCTACCCCACCATTGTACTTTGGAATGAGATAATAACTTTTTTTCTAGGTTTGACTGGCCCATTGGACCTAAAGTTTTTATTAAAATAACTCCTGGTTTTGAGATGTTGTGATAGGTGAATGCATTTTTCATGGGGAAGAACATATCTTTTAAGGGTCCAGAGGGTGAACTGTGGTAGATTGAATTACGTGCTCCAGTTTAGACATGTTCCTACTCTTAATCCACATTCTTGTGGGTGTGAAACCATTGTAAAAAGATCTCTTCAAGGTTTTATTTTTTAGTTAAAGTGTGCCCGAATTGAATGAGATTGGATTTTAATTTGATTTACTAGAGGCCTTATAAAGAGAAAGAAACTGGAAGCCAGAGTCAGAGAAGGCCACAGAGAGAAGCAGGCAGTCAGAAGAAACCCAGAAGAGAAGGGAGAGGACACTGCCATGTGACAGAAAGCCAAGGAACCCAAGGACTGCCGGCCAGCCAGAAGGCTATGGAGTCTGGAAGGAAGCAAACCTTTTAGCCTCTGAAGCCAAAAGGCAATAAATTCCTGTTGTGTAAGTTACCCAGTTGTGTAGTATTTGGCCTAACAGCCTGGAAAACTAATACACTGGCTCTGTCAATGTCATCAATCAGTTATTGCTGTTGACCATTTCCTCCTTGTAGTTACTTCCTCTTCTATTAAAAACTTTAGTGTGACATTCTCTTAGTTTACACCTAACATTATGGCAGATTGTACTTTCCAAAGTTGCCACAGCAAAATTTGCAGTCCTTATTATTAGGGTTCTCTAGGGTATACACAGATCCAAATTCCTCAGGCAGGCTGCAAACCAGGGACTCTCATGAAGGCCGTTGATGAGTTCCCATGAGATGCTGGCTGTCCTAAATTGAGCTGGGAAATTCTCTCTGAATGCTGAAATCACTTCCCCTTTTAAGGCATTCAACTGATTGGATAATACATCAATCATTGCTGACGACAATCTTCTTGGTTGATTGTAGATGTAATCAGCCACCTATACAATGAACTCACTAAGACTAAAGTCTATAAATGTCCTTGTATTACAATTAGTTCAGTGCTTGCTTGACCAAACAACTGGACACAATTACCTGGCTGACTTGACACATTAGCCTAAATATCACACAGTCTAAAAATCTCTTCTAGAATCTTGTCAATCCCCGATCAAGAGGTGGAGTCTATTTATTCTTCCCTTAAAATTAGATAAGACTTTAACATTAGATGAGTCTTTTAATAAGTAGAAAGTACCAGAAGTGATGCTGCTTAACTTCCAGGTTAACTTCCACCTGGCTCTGTCTCTTGAAATGTTCCTTCTTGAATCCGTTATGTTATAAGACCAGGCCACACAGAGAGGCCATAGGTAGGTGTTCCAGCCAAAAGATGAAAATTAGGTCTCAGTAAGTCACCATCAACCACCATATATGTGAGTGAGCAAGCCCACAGATGAGTCCAGCCTCCAGATTTCTAATTACTCCAGCTGACAAGTGGAGCAAGATTGACCCATATCCTCAAACACTTGCCAAATTGCAGATTCGTAAGCAAATTAAAAGTTTTTTTTTTTTTATTCTTCTAAGTTTTGGGGTAGTTTATTTAACCACACCAGGTAACCAGAACAAATATTCTGATTCCTTCTTTGTTTTTCTTTATTAACTTATTTTCTTCAGATAGTTTTGTGGTGAATACATTTTTTCCCCCAAATTAGGCTTTCTTGGTCCAATCATCACTATGATTCTAGCTAGAATAGGGATTCCTTTCTCTATAATTTCTAGCTATGTGGAAGAGGACAAGTCACTGTACCTCATTTCCCACATCTGTAAAATAGGGAAAATAATGATAAATATCTTATGGTGTTATTGTGAGTATTAAATGATATAACCCAAGTGAAACACTTAGTACAGTGTCTGGCACATAGTAAATGCCCAATAAATATCATTTATTTTAATTTTAACAGGGAAACTTTAGGGTTTCCTGGCATTTTAATCCTGTCTTTATTCTCTTTGTAGTTAATGTAGAATTAGGTTAAGGCCCAGTCTTACCTACTCCCATTATTTCAACTATCACTTTTTTTCAAATGACATTTTATTTCCTTTGACTTAAAAAGATTTGAAGGTGTTTATTAAAACCAATTATATAGTGAAAAAAAACTTTAAAAATTGTCTTACATACTTCAATATTTCCTTCTCCTCATTTTAACATATCTGATTCATGTAGAATTAAAAAAATAATAATCAGACACTCTGGGTACTTTAAATAAAATGTTTGAGAGCTACCTCACAGTTAAATGACTTCCCACAAAAGGAAAACCAAAAAAAGCTTAAAGATGAAGGAGAATGAGACAGTTATTTGAGGAAAATTATTATTTGATAAAATTTGTTTAGGAAAAGAGAAGATCTTTTTCCAAACTAGTAAAATTTGGGGAGATATGAAGGTAAAAATATAATTGCCTTTATTTAGAATGGCTAAAAAATGTCATTTTTTAACTTTTGTTTCTTTGATTTTAAATTCTCAGTGATTGTAGTATTTGCTCCTGATATTGCCCAGAAACTGATTTCAAGTGTTTATTTCAAAAGAACTATATATTTCTTATAAAATATAGAAATTATAACTTTTAAGCTGTACAACTAATTCTTAGCATAAGTTATCTCAGTGGGAATAATCCATGCTAGTGACCATAAGTGACATGGCAGAGATTCCGTATGTTGGAGGTGGTTAATAACAAAATAAATTTCCCAGAAGAGTAATCCAGTAAGAATGATATCTGTGAAAGCTCCCATACTTCATCTTGTCAAATGCAGTCATGGGCACCACTTCATGGTTCAAGGCTAAGAATTGCTGACATTTATGGAACATACGCTATATGCCAAGCACTGTTTTTAGCAATTTAACTAATTTAGCTCCATTGATTTTCACAACATATTAGTACTATTATCATCTCCATTTTTCAATGGAGAAACAGGCTTCCAAGGGTTAAATGACTATCTAAAACTATCTTGGTACTATGTGTTTGGGGCTGGGATTTGTAACCTGACCAACTGCTTTCAGAGCCCTGCTCCTAGTCATTATGCCTTTCAGTGAACTGTGGGAGGCTGCAGTATACAGTCCCATCTCTTCAGCATGGCAGGCAAGACCTTCCATGATGTGGTCCCAGTACTTGTTGCCTACCTATCCCCTCTCCCCTACTCTCTACAATAATTAGGCTCCAATTGACCTAGAAAAGTGATCAATTTAGAAGTCCACTGTACATTTTTCTATCCTATTATTTTTTTCAAACTCTTAAATATGGCATATGTTTCTTCTTTTTAGTTTGTAAAATATCCTAACAATTCTTCTGCGATCAGGGAAGTGCTGTTTTCTCTATGGGGACTTACCCAATGTTGCCCTAAATCTGTGACCGAAAGGAGTTCCATCTTTCTCTTTCCTCGGGAAGCATCCTTGATACCTCTTAGAAATTTTTATTCATTTCCTAGGCTGGATCCTAAGTTTCCCAAGAGCAAAAATTGGTGTGTCTCCTTTTTACCCTTGTTTCCCCAAAGTGACTAGTAGAAAGCCTGGAATAAATTAACTACTCAAAAACTCTGCTGAGTTAAATTGAATCAGGTTCATGATTCCATGTCAATCTACAATATAGCAAACACTATAAGATATTATGCAGAATCACTGCTTATGGAAACTTTAGGGAGTATTTTTTTTATATTAACAGGTTTTAATGTTTTAGGTTCTATGTAAGATACATAAAGCAGCTGATCTCTGAAGATATTTTATGTGCTTACGACAAATGACAATTAATTGGTGGTTAGAATGTTTCTAATTATCCCATTAATCATGGATTATCAAAGATGACCAAAAGGTTAAGTTGAGGTAGTCATAAAGAAGCTGAAGGTTACGGTGGTATCTGATTAATATAAAATGATCTTGACATGCAAACAGGATAACCCAATCAAACAGAAAATATTATGTGTTCTGTACCTTGGGATTATTAAATTATTTCTTCATAATCAACTACATGCAACTGCATAAATACTATACTGTCATAGTATATCTCATGAAAATAACATAATAAATGTTCATCTCCCTGATAACACATTTGCATTTTATATATTCTACACTGCAAACTAATATATCACTGTGGTAAATATGTCAAGACAACAACATTTTCCTCACTTGGTATTTGAATTCCCCTAACAACATCTAGTTCTGTGAAAGTACACCATTTCCCTTCATGGTCTGGTCATCAGTCTGGTATTTTTTTTTTTCTTTCTTTCTTGCTGTGTGAGGAATTTGATCAGAGCATGGTGTTCAATTATCTCCGTTTCTGTCTCTCCCAAAATGAATTGACTTTAACAATGAAACTTTTCATCCTTACATCAATTAGATTAAGATTTTCAGTCTAAATTAATATGGAGCTGCCAGGTAACCTCTCAATACAACAGGTAACTAAAATGACTCCTGCTGTATTGACATTTATGCTAACATTTACAGAAAGCAATTGCTTTAGCATGGTGAAACACTCTCAAGGGCAAGAAAATACTTTGTGCCCTCTACAAGTAGGTCTGCCCGATTATGTGCACTGTCAGCGAGTTATAAAAACTAGGTGGGACAACCAGGGGGTGTTTAATGTTCCTACAAAAGGCATACTCACTATGTGAATTTGCTCTAAAAGAAGAATTACCCTGCTTTGTATAACCACATATTTCAATCACTTTGAGATATTAGCCAATGAGATCAAGTCAGTTCAGTTTTCTTAATAGGGTGTAATCAGAATTTTACTGTAAATATTTTTATGTAAAATAATTGACCAAAAAGTAGTT
>PVKH010040408.1:0-11068 GCA_004027955.1 Chaetophractus vellerosus | reverse complement strand
AGCAGGAACAAAGCAGTAGTTTATTTCCCTCAGCCTCTTCTTATTTGCTGACCCTCGCATGCGCCATGTGAGTGGGGTCGGGGTCCGGAGTGTTAGAGTGGGATCGTGTCTGTCCTCACTGAACGGGGACTTGGCACAACCCAGAGAGCACAGTGGCGTTGGTTGGAGGGTCACCGGCGCCTCTGAGTGAATGCCGCGCTTTGTGTCCTTACATAGGAACTCGTGTCATTCTTAAAGCGGCCCAAGGGGGACGGATGAGTCTTGGTTGGTAAACACGCTTTTCTGGTGCCGAGGTTTTGTGCCGCTCCTTGGCGTGGGACCCTCCCGATGGCCGGTCATCTTTATTTTAGACCTTACCAGCCTCCTGAGTGCCATTTCCATCGTGCTCTCAGCTCTCCCTTTAGCCTCGGAGCCTTTGCATTCCATGCGGCCTCCCAGCCTTCCCTCAAACGCCACTTCCTCCGGGAAGCCTCAGTGCTTTTCCCAGGCAGAAGCAATTCCTCCTACGCAGGCTTTCTGAGGTCCATGGCTGCACCCCACGTCAAGAAAAGCAGGTGAAAAGCATGCTGCAAAAAAGTAATGACGAGAACCATACCTCAGCACATTATAATAAAGCGGCCCAAAATCAGTGATAAAGAAAGAAAGTCTTGAAAGCATCCAGAGTGCAGGGCAGGTTGACTCATTACCTGCAGAGGCACAATTATAAAAGCAGTAAGAGGCAGTTTCAGAAACAGCGCAAGCAAGAGGACAGTCGACCAACGTCTTTAAAGCACTGACAGGTAAATACTGTCCAACTAGAATTCCATGCCCAGTGATAATATCTTTCAAAAACGAAGGCAAATAATGACTTTTTTAGACATACAAAACCAGGAAGCAGTTCCTTACCAGCAGACTGGTTTTACATCAAATGTTAAAAGAAGTACTCTAGAGGAAAGACATACCAGATGGAAATATAGGTCAATTCAGAGGAATGAAGAGGACTGAAAATAGTAACTTCATGGATAAATATATGATATTTTTTCTCCCTTCTTTTGGATAGTTGTATATTTTTTTTATGATTTTATTTCCTTTGTGGACTTATTAGCTATACACGTGGAGTTACTGTTATAAGCCAAAAAGGGAGCTTAATATGGAATCAGAAAATAATGTATAAATATCCAAAAGAAGGCAGAAAAGGAGGTTAAAAGAAACAAAGGATAGATGGGACAAATAGCAAACAAGTGGCAAAATGTTAGATTTAAGCCTAACCATGTCGATAATCACATTAAATGTAAATGGTCTAAATACCCCAATGAAAGGCAAAACAACTTTGAAAACAAAGATCAAAGTTGGGGGGCTAACACTACCATAATTTAAGAGTTATTATACACTTGGCTATGATAGTTAAGATGATATATGCCATTGGTATAAGATAAACAGATAAACAAAACAGAATCTAGAGACCCACGCATATATAAGCAACTGATTTTGGAGAAAAGTTAAAAATAATTCAATGGGAAAAAAAAGATTCAGTGAACTGCTATCAGTGTAAATGGATATCCCTATGAAAAAAGACCAGAACTTTGATCCAACTTTGATCCAAAAATTCACTGAAAAATGGATTATACACCTAAGTGTAAAACTCACAACTATAACGCTTTCAGGAAAACATAGGAAACACTCTTTTGACTTAGGGCTCGGCAAAGATTTTTATAGATATAACACCAAAGCCCATCAACGGGGGAATGATTAAGAAAATACGGTATATCCATCCTATGGAAAACTGTTCACCAACACAGGGAGTGAGCTATTAATACATTTCAGAATCGTTATGCGGAGTAGCTGGGACCCCCCCCCCCAAAAAAAAAGCAGAAAAAAAGATTCATCTTGTAGGATTCCCTTCATATAAAATTCAAGGAGGTGCACACTAGTGGAAGGTGTCCAAAACCAGATCAGTCAATGCTTGGGGCAGGCAGGGAGGGGTGACAGAGGGGCACCAGGAAACTACTGGTGGGGATAGCTATGTTAACTGTCATGATTGTATAGATGGTTTCATGGGTTTTACATATGTCAAACCTTGTACACTTTAAATATGTGCAGTTTTTTATGTTAGTTATACCTCAGTATATAAAGCAGTTTTGTTTTTACAGAAACATTTTGCGGTTCACTTTTTTCTCTGTGAGATAATTAGGGATGTCGTTTCTTGAGGAACTAAAAACTCCACGTGATATATGCACTGGTTACTGTCTCAGAAATCTGTAAAGTTTAATTGGGGAAGTATGCTGCTAACTTGAAAAAAGCTAAGCCATTAATCTTTAATTCTTATCAATGCTGGTGCATGACAAAAAAAAAATGCTTTGCTCCATATATGGTGACGCCATATGTTTTTTTTTTTTTTTAAGAGTTTTATTTCTCTTTTGGTGGAGTTGGAGGCTGTTTACTTCAGTGGAACAAAGTGCAGTCATTTTAGTAATTCCATTTGTGAATTCATAGTGCCAGTTCTGTAAAGAGAGCCATTAAGAAAAACCATGTAAAGATCACATCCTGTATTTGAGAGTCCCCCGAGTGGAGTGGTGAATGGCTTGCGATTTAGGGATCTCGTTTCTAGACCACCCTGGATAATCCACAGATGGAAGCTCGTTGACACTTGGATTTAACACAAACCCTGAGATAGTTTATTTTCATGCCATGGACAATTCCTTTCAAGTATTATCTGTAAATGAAAATACCCGTTGTTATCGAGAGTATGATCCTGGTGCCACATTTTATTATAGGTTTTCATCTTAAGAGAAGAGGTACCTTTGTTCAGCATAGTTAAAATAACATATTTAAAGCATGCTAAGAAAGAGTCTTGGGAGTCAAGGCAAAAGCGAAGGCTTTTGGGAATCTCTAAAGTTTGATGCCTGCTATGTAGGGTTAGAGTAGTAGGAATTATATGGAAAGCTTTCTTACCAGTCCTCCCTTGTTTTAAGGAAAACAGCAAAAATGTCCTGTATTTCTCATATTTTATTGGCTATGGCAGATTTGTCCAGTTCTTAAAGCCTATTTAAAAAGAAAAAGACTAAGACATGCCCTTTGTTGTTTGTTTTTAAAATTTGTTATTGCGGTAGCATATATACAACTCACGGTTTCCCATTTTAACCACTTTCGTGTGTACAGTTCAGTGGTATTGACTACATCCATAGTACTGTGGTACCGTCACCAAAATCCACCACCCAAAGGTGCTTTAAACAACTTGCTTTTATTGATATATATTAGTAAAGCGTATCATTCATCCAGGCGTTTGGTATAATCACAGCTGTGCATTCACCCCTCAGTCATCGTTAGAGTGTTTTCATTATTTCAGTAATGATAATAAACAAAAATCAAGTAAACTAACAAAATCTTCACCCCGCCATCTCTCTATGCTTCCCTTGCTGTACATAGCTGCTATTGCTGGCTATTCTTGCACAATTATTTATTATTAAGCAGTTTTAATGAGATATGTTCACTTACCATACAATCTGTTCAGTGTATAATCAGTTGCTTTTAGTATAATCCAGTGTTGTCCATTCATCACCACAAAAAACTTTTAGAACCATTTCATTGCTCCAAAAAGACAAACCCCACACCCCTTAGTGGTCCTCCCCCAGCCCGACATAACCACGACTCTGACTTCATCTTTATGAATTGATTTATATTTACATTTTGTATAAATGGGATCATACAATATGTAGTCCTCTGTGTCTGGTTTCTTTCACTTGGCATGTTTTTTTGTCTTGATATTAACATATTGTAGTGTTAACATACATTTGTTCAATTTCAAGGAAAAACAGTCTTATATATGCAATTTACCCACAGTCATGTTTCACACGTGGCTTTACTGTGCTGTACAGTTCCATGTTCCATTTTTTATCTTTTCTTTAATAATACACATGACCTGAGCTAAGACAAGTTTTTACAGTATCCCCAAAGTAATGGGGATACAGAAAATATCCAAAATACTGGCATCCTGGGTCATAAGCAGGACGGAAATTTTATGAACGGACTGTATGCAATTCCAGGGCACATACACGAGTTTGGGCATCGGGAGGCAGGTTGTAACTTCTGCGTCTCGCTGCCCTGAAGTTCCGCGGCACTTTCTAGGAAGCACCCCCCACGGGTGTGGTCATCACTCGGTGTACAGGAGCTCAGCGCAGGGTTAAGTGAAGTCCCCGGCCCTGCAGCCGTCCGCCCTGCCCTTTGCGGAGAGCTTTGCCCCAGGCCGCACATCCGCTGGCGTGCAAAGGAAAGGCCTGCGTGATAAATAAATAATAGGTGTAAGTTGTGACTGCCCGATAGGACACACACCTCACGTTCGCTTCCCTGACCACGCTGCATGGGAGGAAGCTGGCGGAGTCGCCGTGATTTGCTGAAAACCCCACGTGGGCACCGCAGTTGGGCATCTCCCGCCTGGGAAGCAGGGACCAGAGTCCATCTGCCATCTCCTCCACCCTGCAGGTTCAGGACGGACGTGGACGACGGAAAGCTCTCCCAAATGACCGCTGTTCTGTATAGAGCAAGAAAAGTTCTGAAGTTATAATCCTTTCTGTCTTATTCTTCCCTGGTCCAGAACCCCACGGCTGCTCTGAGCTTCGGAGCCACTCCACAGGGATGTCAGAGAACCCCACCGTGCCCAAGTCCGCGATGCTTCGGGCCGACGCCCCTGCCTTCCCACAGGCTTTTACGTCTTCCTGCACAATCTCAAGCAGCAGCCCTGCCCCGAGGAGAGAGAGGTAGGAAGGCGGCGGGTCTGTACACTGCGCTTTCCTCTGGGAGAGCACGCACGTGTCCGTGGGAACGTGGACAGCTTGCTTTTCCGTTAGGCCACTCTTGCGAATGGAAAGAGGTCGCTCTTCAAAATCACAATAACGCCTAAGAACCTTTTCCCTCCGGTGTTAGGAGGCAGGGAGCCGTAGGAATGGGTGTGGGTTGAGGTCCGGGTTCATGGGGAACATGAGACAGCTTCTGAGTTGACCCGGGTTTGGAACGCTAAAGCATGGATTTCCATAAAAGCATTGCCTGACCACACGGCCTGGGCCGGGGTTGGAAAGGGAGCTTGTGGTGGGGCCAGTCGGTGCTGCTTCTCCAGCTCTTGTCTGCAGCCAGGGCCAGGAGCGGGCCCTGCCCAGGGCCCGGAATCGGGGTGACGGTTGGGGTAAGGCAGGCTCCGGGGCTTGTGAGCAAGGCAGTGCTGGCTCGCGGCGGCGTGGCGCTTATGCCTGCGTAGGGGAATATATAGGAACACGTAGGATTTCAGTGGGATCGGGAGAACAGAAAGGATGGGGTAGGGCATGGGCCGCGAGCAATGTCCTATTTTTATTTTATGCAGACTCTGCAGTTGAGTAAATTCACATGCAGTGCCACTCCAGCTGCCCAGAACAGGAATAAATGCCTTTGTACTCTTTTTGTGTTTGGCCGTTTTGTGGCCCTCTGCCACGGTCGACCTAGGTCCCGGCGTGGCGGGACGGAGGTGAAGGACTTGCTCCCTGCCCTGCGTGTGCACGTGGGGGCTGCAGCGGGCTGGAGCCTTCGGGGGGAGCGGTCACGCGTCGTCTCTGAGAGCGAAAGAGACTTTCCGAGCCGTGTCTCACTGTGCCTTACCTTCTTGTCTGGTTTGCTTCTCTTTTAAGCTGCCCCTCCTCTGCAGGCCACCAGTGGCTGGAGACCAGCCCCAAATCTGCTCTCGTCATGCTGGGGGGCAGCCGGCCCGCGGGGAGCCTCCTCAGCGCCTCGGAGTTTCCCGGCCCCGTGCAGGCCTCCCCCGCGCTGTCCCACCTGCCGTCCCCGGAGCTCCAGGGCGCTCTCAGCGGCCAGGAGCACACGCTGGCCGAGCCGCCGGGGCCCCCGGCCACGCCGAGCGGCCAGGCCTTCCTGAGCTTCGACGGTCCTGGGGGGGGCGGGGGCCTCCCGCCCGGGCCAGACCTGGGGGTCCCGCTGGCTGGCTCTCACGGAGCGCCCCCCGCCCCCGGCGCCCCACTGACGGCAGCCGGGGCCGCCGACAACGGCTTCCTGCCCCCCGGCTTCCTCGGGGCGGCGGCCGGGCACAGCGGCCAGCTCAGCGCCGGCCTGCAGGGCCCCGGGCTGGCCCTTCCCGGGCAGCCGCCCCTCCCGGAGAAGAAGCGCGCCTCGGAGGGAGACCGCTCTTTCGGCTCCGTCTCCCCGTCCTCCAGCGGCTTCTCCAGCCCCCACAGCGGGAGCACCATCAGCATTCCTTTCCCCAGCGTCCTTCCGGACTTTTCCAAGGCCTCCGAGGGAGCCTCGCCTTTGCCAGGTAGGCGTGCCTCCCCTTTTGTGGGGGGCTCACTGCAGCTTCACGCAGGAGAGGAAGGGCCGCTGCGGGGAGCGGACTGATCTGGCGTGCACAGGCCGTGACGGCTGGTGGAGGCGCCCCCCACTCCCCCCCATCTTGCTGTGCACATTCCTGGTCTGCTCGGCCTCTGCACCTGTCCAAGTCAGGTTCGTCCCAGCATCAATAACGCAGACTTGGAATCATTGTTCTTCTAAAATAACTTTCTCTTTTAAGTTAAATGAAATGTGCAATATTTAATTAGGAAAGCTTTCAGAGGGACAAGACCTAACAAGCCTGATCAAGCCACCCCCGTCTTGCTTTGCGTCTTTCTAACTCTGTATTTTAGAAATGCATAGCAAAGCCCTAACCAGAGCCTCTGTTGGGTGTTACTCAGTCGGTTTCCACCTTCTCCAAGACTCATTTCCATGGAGTTTTCTTTCCTCTTACAACATTCTCATCCCTGGAGTGATCTTTGAACTTCTAGGTTAATAATCAGAGGTCAGAGGTGGTGCTAAAAGCTCCCTTTGCAGTTAATCTCTCTTTTTTATTAAAACAGTTTTATTCACATACCATACAGTCCGTCCAAAGTGTGCAATCCACGGTACAACCGCAGAGATGTGCTTTCATCATCACCATCAGTTTTAGAGCATTTTCACTGCTCCAGAAAGAAACCCCCATTGTTGACTCTTAGCATTGGGAGGTACCTTTGTTATAACCGATGGAGGAGTATTGAAATGTCACTGTTACCCTCCAGTTTGCAGTTTGCATTGTCTGTTCTTTCCCCATAGGACTCGTAGTTACTCATTTTAAACTTTGTTTTGCAGATAATCCGGGTGATAAACACGTGACAGTGAAATTTGTTCAGGACACATCCAAGTTCTGGTACAAGCCGGATATTTCGAGAGAACAAGGTGCGTGGAGAGGGGCGGGCTTCCGGGGACATCTGCCCAGCCAAAGCACTCAGACTGCTCGTGGGAGGGGTCCTGGCGTGGGGGACAGAGAACCGTTCACTCTGTGGTTGGCATTAGAGCAGGGCCTATCCTTTACGGCACGGCTGCGGGGAAAATGCAGAGGTCTTTAACATTTTATAGGAAACACTCAGTGCTAACGAGGGAGCTGGCAGGGGAGCTGGCAGGGGAACGGGCACCAGCCCAGCATTCCAGCATGGGGTATGCCATTTTTGGCTGCTTCTGCCTGCTCGCGGCTCCGCCAGCATTGCCACCACTGCTGAGAGAGGAGGAGGTGTCCGGCATCTGCAGGGTCGCGCCGGGGCCCCTGCCATCCGAGCCACAGGGGCACCGGGTCCCCAAGGAAGCAGAGCGTCTCTCTCCAACTGCTATGCTCTGTGATCCCAGCTCTTAAGGAGGAGGCCTGGGGGTGGAATTGCCCGAACGCCTCAAGTGCAAACCAGGCAGACACGGGGGCGTGGTTCAGCCTAGAGGCAAGTGGTAAAGATTTGAAATCAGTGTATTTTTGAGCAACCAGGTCCCAAGTCACTACTCACCCAGAGGGATAACGGGGTGGGCGGCTCCTGTCAGTGGACCCCCTCGGGGGCAGCCCCCTGCCTGACCAGCAGCCCATGTTTCCTGAAACCCACCCGGCTCCCAGGACCTGCGGCGTCTGCCCATGGGGGGCTCACGGCCCTCTCTGGGGGGTGACTCCGCACCGAGTCGTCCTTCGGGAGTGAGCTTTAGGTGGCACGTGGGGCTCGCCTGGGGCGTACCTGGGAAGGGAGCCCCTCGCAGGGGGAGGGGCAGGGCCGCGCTGGGACCCAGACCCCCAGGCAGTGAAGTTAGACCCCGGGGGGCTGATGCCTGGCGTGAGAAAGGCCTTAAAACCTTGAGCACTGGGGAACAAGCCTGAGACCCCCCCGGGCTACTCTGCCCCATCATCTTAACTGCGGGAAGAAAATGCGTCCTGCTCGTTTCTCTGAAACGCCCAGAGACGAGTAGTTAGTAGTGGAACAGAGCACTGTCCGCCTCCTCATTGCTGCTCTCCTGTTGAGCTGAGCAGATGATAGAAGTTGTGAGAACGAGAGCTCCTTCCTCTGAGCTCAGTGCAGCTATGGTCACTGCAGATGGGGGGAAATGGCCTGGGAATACCCAATTTCCTGGCCTGGCCCTCTGGGAAATGGTGCTCGCCACGGCCTTCAGGGCTGCCGTGTGGCTGGGTGCTGTGTCCTCGTCGCTCCCTGCGTCCCCTGCCCTCTCTGCGAGAGTTCTGCCGACGGCCGCCATCAGCTACAGCACGCTGTCCAGCTGGACAGACTGCGCGGTTCTAGACTCTGTAGACCCGCCCCCTGCTCTGCTGGCACAGCTGTCTCCACCGTGATGTGCCAGGCGAGGCTGCCCTCTTCTCTGACTGTACCTTCCGGAGCAGCGTGGCAGCAGGCGGCTCCGACGTCAGAGCAGGCAGGCCCGGGCGGGAACCCGCCGCTGGGTTCCCCTTCCACGAGAGACGCGACCCTGCCTTGAGGCTTGTCGTGAGAGCAGCCGTGTTGAGCCACCTTGATGCTGGCACAGGAGCCTGCTCAATGAACGGTCGTAGTTATTATACTCCCCTAGCTTAGCACGCCTCTAAGGCTGCTTCTTTGGGTGGACCCATCTGAAAACGACTAATACGTTTCATTGGATGCCGAGTTTCTCAGCTGGACTCTAAAAGTGTGACGCCTGCCATTTTCTAGATAATTTGTGAAGACACCTATGTACAGAGAAAGCCATGTTCTCCTGTGCCAACTTCCCCACACAAGCCTGAGTGTGGGTTTCCGTTTGTTTTTGTTTTAACCACCAGGGTGTCCTCTCCTAGAAAAGCTACAGTGAAATTTTCACATAGCTGCACAGGCGATGAGGCCAAAGTGGGTTTTGTTTTGGTTTTAACTGTCAGGATACACCCTCTTCTAGAAAAACTACAGTGAAATCTCAGGTTTCTTCGTAGGATATGCAGGAGCAAAGAATAAGGTAGCTGCTTTTGGAGTGTGAGCCCTCACATTTTACTCTTTCCAGATTAATTCCTTGGGTTTTTTTTCCTAAGGCAAACGTAAAAACACCTCAAGAGGGGAAAACGAAGTAAAGTCAATTAGAAGTTAAGTCCTATGTTCCATTTGCATTTTCTCAGGCTTTCGTCCCTCTTCCTGTCTCTGGAAGTCGTCTTTGCAGGGAATGAAGTTGGGAGGAAAGCGTGCTGACCTCCCTCCCTCCGCTCCCGGCTTTAAAAGGGGAACGCGATGCCAGAGCTGAGGCCGACTGTCCGTCTGGCCTGTGGGACGTGTAAAAACTCGTTTTTGCTGCTTCAGCACTTTGGGCTCCTCAGCTCATTTCTGTTTAAGAAAGTGAATTACCCGCTGGCTCCCCTTTGTTGGCACGTCTCCCTTGCACACTCGCAGCCCCACTTCCTGGGCTCTGGGGGCTGCTGGGCCCTCCCGGGGCTTGGCGGTCAGCTTCCGCAGGGGCCTGGCCTTGGAGAGGACGATCCACCAAAGCAAAGCCGTGCTCCCTCCTGCACCTGCGTTGGCCAAAAGTCTGAGCCCCACGAGGGTTCATCCTGGCAAAGTAAAACCGTGACTTTCTAAACAGCTTTGCTTTAAAAAAAAGCAAACAAATCTTTGGTGAGTGTATTAGTCAGCCAAAGGGGTGCTGATGCAAAGTATCAGAAATCTGTTGGCTTTTGCAAAGGGCATTTATTTATTTGGGGTAAAAACATGCAAAATCCTAGAGAGTCCAACTCAAGGTTACTTTCTCACCAAAGTCGGTTGCCACGTGTTGAAGCAAGATGGCAGTGACCTCTGCCTGGTCTCTCCGACCTTCTTCCTCTTCAGGCTCCGTGGTCCCAGCTTCTTCTGCTCTCAGCCGTAGGCTGGCATAGGGCTCATCTCTCTTCCCGGGGCTTTCGCTGTTTGAGCTTTCTCCTTTCTGTCACATGGCAGGACTAAAATGACCAGGTTCTCCCCTTTTGTGTCTGTGGAGCTCTCTCTCTTCCTGTTTCTCTTCTTGAGCGAGCATCCATTTATATCAGCCCACCAAGGGGGCGGGGACTCCACCCTGAGTCATGCCCTACTGACGTGGTTGATCAAAAGCCCTCAATTGATTTGATCAAGTAAACGTAAAACTTTTGAATTTAATACAGTCAAAGGGTATCATACCCAGAGGAACAGACCAGTTTACAAACAATTTTTCTCTTTCTGGGGGATTCATAAATAATATCAATCTTACAGTGAGGTATATCATAATTGAAAAAAATTAATTTCTGTTAAGTGATTTTCCCCTACTTAAAGAAAACAATACATGCCCAGCCCCCAAAGTTACAAAACATGTCATAAGGAAAAAATATCCAGTTGCACACATAGTTTAGAGGCCCTTCCTCAAAATACCAGAGTCTCCTGCCCCGTCCCCTGGGGCCCGCCCTCTCCCCAGCGCCCTGGGCCGCCATCTTGGATTGGAGTCTGAGCAGCCAACGTTGGTTGACGCTCTGCCAGCTTTAATACCACAAGTATAAGCAAGCACCCCTTTCAGGCGTCAGATCCAAAGCCCTCTCACTTTGAGAGTCCCGGTTTTTTGCCCCATTTCTCCCACCCCAGATGATCAGTTTACGGTTTCCTGTGCTGTCACAAGAAGGGTGTTGAGCTCTTCCTGCATCCTAACTCCACACTTGGGGCCATGCAGGGCTGCGGGAAAGTACGTAGACGAAGCCGTTGTCCCATCTCAGAGCCCAGCAGACGCCATGCCTGAAGGCTGGTGGCCGACGTTGGGACACTCAAGGGCCTCGGACAGAGGAACCATGAAA
>PVKH010040407.1:0-11068 GCA_004027955.1 Chaetophractus vellerosus | reverse complement strand
TGAATATTTACGAAGTATTGAGTCAGCCAGCGTTTGGGTCCTCAAACAAATTCAAACAAAAAATTCACATTTTAACCACCTGTAATGTTTTTCTTCACAAGATTTCCAGAATATTTTTGTATATACTACAATTTTATAATTACTAACTCAAAATAGGAAAATGCATCTTAAACTTAAAAAAATATATATTCTTCTTCAAGCTTTCCATATAAAAGTCATACCCTTTCATCTTTTGTGTTCATCATTTATCACAGGGCCTAGTAAATTGTATACATGCAAGAAATACTATTTTATTATGAGGTTTTCCAGAATCTATTATTTTTCCCAAAGAGTTCAGGCTGGAAAGATTTGAATGTAGAAAATAGGATATAAATGTATCTTGGAGGTTTAAATTTATTTGTCATTTTGTTTTGTTTTGCTTTCCTTTGATCAGTGCCCAAAAGCTACTAAGAAAACTAACATTCATGCTATTTCAGGCAGTGACAAAAAGGAATAAGTTGTACAGAACAAGCCAAGAGATGATGGAGGAAAAGAATTATCTTATTTTTATTGGACCCCTTCCCCGTCCCATCTGTTCACTGAAATAATTACATTTCCTTTTCAGTCAGGATGTCTGGTATGTAGGGACATTCATTGCTAGATCATCTTTGAAATCTTTTTCTAGCTCTGGTAATCCTTTGTTTTTTAAAATAGCATATACATTGACCTTAACTTTAGCAAAATGCTATTGATCTACCTGAAAGTAACATTTATGACTCATACCATAAACATTTTGTAAGGAAAAACAAATGCTATATGAATGCATTTGGCATAAAATAAATAGGTCCAGTAAGAGAAAATATAAGTGTTTTGTTTCAGAAATATGAAATAAATCAATACTATTTTTATTGTAAGTCTAAGTATTATATATTAGTAATTTCCAATTAGTTTGATATGACAGATTAAGCAAATTTAATAAAAGGAAATGGTTGCTTTCTGAATACAACAGATAATGAAGAAGTTGGATTGCAAGGTAATATATTATTGAGGAAGATTTCCCCAAGGTCATGTAATTTAACTTCCTCCACTGGTTATCTTATTTGCTCTGAGACCTCATTAACTTGAACGTTCAAAATCCTCCCCTGTAAAATAGATAGGTACCTCTTTCTTTTTAGTTTTATTAAATAAAATAACACACATCAAGGACTCAGGACAGTGGTCTTAAAATGTCCAATTAAGTAAAGGTGGTGATAATAATGATAATGGTAGTGACGAGGATAATTGTTTTAAGGTTTTAATGCCAATCTTGAATTTATAACGAACACAAAATAATAGATAATAGTTATAAAGCAAAATAATTGTGATTCCTTTGCCCTAAAAGGTGGTATATTGAGGAAACAACTTTCCTATCACATGATCAAACATTCATTTTGTGATGCTCTATATGAATATAAATGTTTTGAAAAAAAAATGGATGCTGCTACTACTATTGCTGAATCAACATATTTAGAGCTTTTAAGGCTGTTAAGTAGATATTTGGACTGAATACAGACTGAGAAATGGAGGAGCAATTTCTCATTAAAGCCAAATTCTGCCTTCCATGCAACAACAACAACAAAAAAAACTAAAGGAATATAACCAGAAGAGAAGATGGAATATTTCAATTTGAATAAGGCACTGAATGGGTTCTAAATATACTCATATTAAATTTGGCTCCAGAAAGTATTCTCTCATGTTCTGTTAGTGCTTGCATATGTTTTAAAATATGCATAATAATGCAGATTTATTTATTTAAAATTTTTAAAAATGATCAAATGTTAGAAAACTATTAGTCCCTTTGCTATTGGACCATTTTAAGGAATTTTTATATATTATCTTAAATATTGAAAGTCAGGATTTTTATGCCTCTGAATCATGGGTTTTGGCTATTCAAGACATACAATATGGTGAAGAGATTCCCCAGGGTAGGTGTTTGATATCATAGAAATGATTTTTATTGGCTTTGTCATATAACTATATATATATACATATATATAAATTTAATTCTTCAACTCAGAATTCAAATGATTCAAATGATCGCTCCTTCCTGGTAGCCTTCCAAAATGTGAGAAACAGACTTTTATTCACTGCATTTTTCTCAGAATCTGTGGAGAAGACATAAATTTAGTGACAAAAAGGGGATCATGGATAGCTTTCTCGCCATTCTCTGTCTCCTAAACCAGGAGTCAGCATTACCTCTCTGTTATTCCTTGTGAAGTAATATGAGATAGTTTAGTGTGGGAAACAAAGTCATTCATTTATATAGCAACACCCTTTCTTTCATATATACAAATTGTGCTCTCTCATTACAGATCCCAATGCACCTTTCAGTCTATATAAAACTCAGATATAATCATAACCAAAAATAATTTAACTCATTTTCAGTATGAATTTTCTGTCATACAGAACAAAAACATATGGCCTTACTCCTAATATATTGACATATCTATTCTGTGATACCATTTATATTTTTAAAATCAGTGACTCCATTGATATAACAAGCAATGACATTGCCATTGAACTAAGGAATGTCCTGTTGCATACAGCTTATATCATTTTTCTTCTAGCACAATAAATCTCCTTCATATTTCAAGTAGTTTTATACATTACTTGAAACACAATGACTTGGGCCAGTGCTTGCTATGAGTGCTAAGAATAGGCCATCTCAATAAAATCCAGTTTTCTGAAAGTCATAAATTTTATATATACTTTTCCTTTTCAGTAACCTCTGCAAAATCACTTAGAAATTCATATGTCTAGGTGGATACAGGTTGATAATTCTTTAACTCATACATGATAGTTTATTTGTTTTTACAACATTATTCTAAATTGAATTATTTAGATTAATTTTGATATTGTATACAACTATGAAACAATATTATAATTTTTAAAATGAAAATTTAACCATAATGAATAAAATATAGAATAGAAATATGTTGATAATTACCCAATTTAAAAAAATACTACATAATGTCAATTAAGATTAATTTATGACCACGTCTTTTTAAATTCAGGAAGAAACCACAAATATCCCAACAGAAAAAAAAAATGACAAAGAACAGGGACAGAAATTACACAAAAATAAAAATACCTAAATATATACATACAGAAAGAATAATAACATTGCTAATAATTTGCTACAAATTGAAACAGAAAATCAAATATATAGTTTCACTACATTGTAATATATTTTAAAATTATAACAAATGATCACACTGTAAAAACATAGATGAAAGAGTGAAGTGTACAACCATTTTGAAGGACTACTTGCCCTTGCTTTCCAAAGCCACATATTTGTGCTTGCCTTTTTACTGAAAAATTTTAATCTAATAAAATAATCAAAGATAGGAACAAAGTTTCAGATAGAGTAATCCTGAGAGCATATATATTGGTACAAAGTAATGTCCAAATTAAGATACTTTAGTATATGATGAGAGGATTGAAGTCTTCCTGGAAAGGAATAATCAATCATATGGAAATTATGTGACTATGGCAGATTACAAAAATGTGCACAACAATATTATATAATGAAATAGGTATACAAATAAGCAGAATTTATGGCTGTAGAAATATGTGGGTTTTTAAATTTAAACAATTTATTGAATTATATCATTCATGCATGAACATAAACTATAAGTGTTCAGTAAACATCATGAACTTACAAAACAGACACGCATAACATCTTACAGGGCTCCCACACATCACCTCCCCACAAACAGTCCACGCTGTCATGAAACACCTGTCAACAAATCATGAAAGAGCATCGTCAAAGTATTACCACCATCTATAATCCATATCTTCCTCCCCTATACATTTTCTATAAGGATTTATTCAACTATCCATTTATTTTTATCCATTTTTAACCTCCCCCCCCCATTTTTGCTGTTTCTGTGTCCATTCACTGGTCAACTCTGTGTCTGTTTCCTGTCCTCTCT
This sequence comes from Chaetophractus vellerosus, assembly GCA_004027955.1. Taxonomy (NCBI): domain Eukaryota; kingdom Metazoa; phylum Chordata; class Mammalia; order Cingulata; family Chlamyphoridae; genus Chaetophractus; species Chaetophractus vellerosus. The sequence continues at coordinate 7,115 of PVKH010040407.1, read as the reverse complement.
TATCATCCTTCTCCTCCTGTCTTCACTGGGATTCGATCCTCAGAAACTCCGATGTGGGAGAGAGGTGTCCTACCACCTGTGCCACCTTAGTTTCTGGTTTTTCAGTGTGTTTCATCTTGGTTCTCCCTTGTATCATGCTCCTGTTACATCATCATCTGGCTGCATGGCTTGCGATGCTTGGTGGCACATCTTTGCGTGGGGCATGACGGCCCACCCATGCATGGGGTCTGGTGGCCCACGCGCCTTCTATATTTTTCTTTTTTAAATTTTTACTGGGAGGTTCCAGGGATCAAACCCAAGTCCCTCCATATGGGTGATGGATGCCCAAACACCAGAGCCATATCCCTCCCCCTGCTATATCTCTTAAAGTTGACCAAAGATACCCAAGGTTACAGTCTTTTCCCATACAGGATGGTCATATAATAAATCAAGCTTAATTTACCACCAGCATTCTGAAAGCGAGACCTAGGGAGAAAAACTAGGTCTGGGGATACATGCATGGTTTCTAATATAGCGAATGCTTAGCCTACCCTGATTATCACAAAATCAGGTCATCAAGAATATTCATATGAAATATGTATTTGTGCCTTTCTATATATATATCAATATTGGAATTTACAGAATTTCCTGCTAAATAAATCTATAACAAAATGTTTATGTTGAACTATCTCTGGATGAAATATCATCAACAGTGTCTGTGTGCATGCATAGTGTTTTCTAATGTATCTTTGTTTAAATGCATTTCCAAGTGAAATACATATTAGGAAATACAATGTTTTTTCATCTTAACTAAAATGTACATTTGACTTTTTTTTTAGGAGGTACCAGAGGCTGAACCTTCGCACATGTGAAGCCAGTGCTCAATCACTGAAGTATATCCCTCCTCATTTGATATTTTAATATATTTATGGTAATGACAGAAGGATATTCACACATTCTAATTCAATTATTCTAAAAAAGGAAAATATAACTTGACACTTACCTGGGGTGGAGGGAGCAGAAAATATAAATAGCTACTGTAGCAGCTTACTTATTATTGATGAACTCCAAAAAGAAATATTGGATTCTGTTTATAAACTGATCTTTTCTTCTAGGCATGATTAAATTATGATTAGGACTTTAACTGAACCATGTCAGTAGGATGTTGAGAAAACAAAATGGCAGAAGAGTTAGTTGGAGTTTTAATGTTGGAGCCTGGGGTTGTAAGCACACAGAGGAGCAGAGGAGCTGAGCCCGGAGAGAAGCAAGCCCCAGGAAGAGAGAAACCTAGGAAGCCTGAACCCTCACAGATGTTGGCAGCCATTTTACTCCAACATGTGGTAATAGACTTTGATGAGAGAAGTAACTTATGCTTAACAGCCTGGTAACTGTAAGCTTCTGCCCCAAATAAACATCCTTTATATAAACCAACCAATTTCTGGTATTTTGCATCAGCTCCCCTTTTGGCTGACTAATACAGCAACCAAATAAATTAGTAATTTCAGATGTAGGGTGAAATTAGGAACATTCAAGATACATTGCTGAGAGTTTGCACCACTTCTATTTTGTTCATAATTGTTCATTTCTAACAGCAAGTTAAAAAAATCTTCCATAACTTATTTTCAAAACACTTATAATAATATATCAATTTAATAATTTAAACACTTTATATTGATGAAATGTAAAGTTGATTAGACATGATAGGAATTTTCTGTTCATAAGGGGAATGGGTATCTAATTGAATGAAAATGTTTGTCATCTCAGGAAAAACATGGATAAAATTTACAAATAAAGAAATTGCAAAGAAAAATAAATGCTAAGAGTGAAGGAGATAGAACACTGGAACCATAGCAGAGGACAGATGCTCTTTTGAGGTAAATATTTAGAAACAAGAATTATTTCTTTATTTTCTTCTTTTACTTTGACAAGTGTTTGGAAAGTAATAAAAATGTTAAAATTTCTAGTGTTTCTCAAGATATATAACCAACTTAAAAATAGTAGTGTGTATTGTTCTCCACTTCTTTTGAGGAGCAAGTGGAACGTGTCAGAGTGCTGGTTTAAAGGAAACAAATATTTATTCATTGATTATAGCAGATACTCTAGATTTTGCCAGAAAAACTGTAGTAGACTCTCTGGATGACTAAACATTTGGCTATTTACTCTGTTAATTATCAACATCACAATTTAAAGAGAAAATTTAAAAATGTGGTTACTGCAAATAGCATCATATTAAAAACTTATACTTCAATCTGTCTAACTAAAATGCCATTTGAAATTACCTTAGCAATAGAAACTATATGAGGTTTGTATTTAGGTTAAATTAAATATTTGAATGTAGAACTCCTTTTTTGGGAATTCATAATTAAACTGTTTACTCCCAGAGATGATCAATTTAGTAATGAACCTTTTGCTTAATCAGAATTTATCAAAGCTGAGGAGACGCACTTCCCTTTTCCTTCTTGTCTCTGCTATTACTCACTCTCATGAGTTCACCCATCCAAATACCACAGCTTTTACTGTCACACTGGTGTCAGAACTCCCACACTGGGGACTTCACTCATTCTGACTTGAGGAAGAGGAGAAATAACTGGTAAGCAGCCTCTGAGATGACCCTCAATGATCGTGTAATCCTATCCCTTTGAGTTTGGGCTGAATTTACTGAATCACCTGTAGGACATAGAATACAACAGAAGTGACTGGATCATTTCTGAAATTTGATTTAAAAAACTGCATTTTGACTTGGGCATACTCTCTTGCTCTCTCATTTATTCACTTTAAGAGAAGCCATCTGCTCTGTGCCATGGCCCACATGACAAGGAACAGATGTTTTAGGCTAACAGTTAGCAAGGACTTGAAGCCTGCCAATAGTCATACAAATGATTGTGCAAGTGGATACTCCTCAATTGAGCCTTGAAATGTCTGTGGCCATGGCCAATACCTTGACTGAAGCCTCATGAATGTCACTGAACAAGAGATACTAGCTAAGCTACACCCACATTGCCAACTCAAACTATGAGATAATAACAGCTTACCTCTTTAAGGATTGTGGTAATTTGTTGCTCAGCAATCAATGACTAATATAATGACATATGAATGATAAGTTTGCGAGGAGCTAAGCATGCTTAATTAATTTCTTCCTCAATTTGATTAAACTTTGAGATCAAACTGCATGCAGGGTCATACATTTTTATTTATTCTTCCAAGAAGTAATGTCTACAGGAGTAGATTCCCTCAGTAATAACTCTTGATATCCATTTATCTAACTCCAATGTCTATCTATCAGTTGGTTCTGGATATAAATGGTGTCCACAAATCATAACAAGTCATGTATGTTGGAATTACCCAAATACCTATCATCCAATCTGATGTCAGTGAGGCCCTGGGAGGTCTTGGAGAAAGACCTTAACCTAGGGTAGGAGGGTTTTTGCCACAGTTGTAAGAAACAATTCAAGGACTAGTCATATAATAGCATGAGAATTTAATGTAAAGCCAAAGTACACACTCAAGATGGGAGTACAGGCATAGTAATAGGAGTTATGTCTTCTAGGGCTGGGGCTGCTGTTTCATTAAGGCTGGGCTACCACCTTCTTCCCCCTCCATTTAAATGAGGACTTGTAAGTCCCAACATTCTCATTGGTCTGCCTTATGCAAAGGGGAGATAGAAAATTACAACTTTTTATTGGTTCCATATTCCTGCCAGAGTGGGCTGTTGAGGGGAGGGGTTGGTGAAGTATTTGGTGATCAGGTGATGGATGGGCCTTTTGACATCTGGTATCTTCTGGCACTAGGCCTTGGGCCAGTGATTTTCCACTGTGGTTAAGTATTATCTGATGGTAATGTTCCATTAGTCCTCTTTTGCTGGGATAGCTCCCTACTCCTAACTTTCCCTATCTCATTCCCCCCTCAGAGAATTCCATCCCTTATTCTTAATAGGTGATGAAAATGAATGGTCTGTTTTCTGTAACTACTTCATACTGTCTTTGGGATGATGTCTCTGCCTATCATGGGAGTGGAAGTACCTGGCTACTAAATCTAAAGATCCCAAGTGAGGATCAGCTGGAAGGCTTTCAGTTGGTACTGGAGAAAATCCTTCCATGGCCATCATCTTAAAGTAGAGTTGCTGAAGTCTGGAAGATACAAATTTAATTAGTAGGTTGAATAAGCAGGGCTCAAAGATTAAGAGTATAATGAACAGAACTAATTGCCCAAGGAGGAGAAGGAACAAAGTCAGGAAGTGAAGAACAGATTTTGTGGCCTCCCAGATGAATTTGGTAGAAGAATGTTGTTTTCCACAGGCATGAAGCCATTTCACCTGATCATAGATCTTTTCTATGTCTTCTTCAACTTGTCCTGTTGTGTTGACATAAGTGCAGCAGGTCTTGTTAATGATGGCACAGACACCACCTTGTTCAGCCAGGAGATAGTCTAAGGTTGCCTAAGGTGACATTGGCCAGGTAATTTAGGGAGGTGGATAATTTGCTTAAGGCATCACCTGTATCCTGGGCTAGGTCTCTTAATACTCGAGAGAGGTTTCTGATTGTAACTTCATGATATATAACCCTCCCCCATCCCCCAGGGAGCTAGGGCTCCCACTACTGTCCCGAATCTGGCTAGCACTGGGCCTATTGCCCTTTCCTGGTTATGGCCTATTTTTAGCAGGGTTTTAGAGGTGTTAAATATGGTGTGATGATTAGGCTAATGTGTCAGCTCGGCCAGGTAATTGTGTCCAGGTGTTTGGTTAAGCAAGCACTGGGCTAACTGTAATATAAGAGCATTTATGGACTTCAATCACCAGGGAGCTTACTGTGTGGATGGCTGATTACATCTGCATCATTCAGGGAGATTGCATCAGCAATGCATGGCGCTTTTATCCAATCAGTTGAATACCTTAAAAGGGGAATTGATTTCAACATTCAGAGAGAATTTCCCAGCTTATCTTTGGACAGCCAACTTATCCCAGAAACTCATCAAGGCCCTTTCATTGGACTTTCATAGGAGCCCCTAGTTTGCAGCCTGCCTGCAGAAACTGGACTTGTGTATCCCATTGGTCGTGTGAGAGACTGTTATACAATCTCATACTATTGTCAGATAGCTCCTGTTGATTCTGTTTCTCGAGAGAACCCTAACTAACATATATGGCAACACAGAAATTACTTGGGTTAGGGTTTACAGAGTACAATGTCCTGTGAAGTACAAGTTATCAATGCAGGGAAAGGAAACAAGTCCCCGGGAGGAGTTACAGAGAAATATATAACCAGGAGGGAAGGAGTTACTGGTGACCTCTGGGAAGTTAAAAGCAGGTAAGTTGAAAGAAGATTGAGAGGAGTAACATGTTGTTCAGTTGGAAATGAGACTCAAGGGACTACTTCTTAAGAGATAGGGGAGTTGTTTGGTGAGGCCCTCAATGAAGGTTTGGTCTGTGGCAGGTGAGGAATCATGTCCCAGTTTTCATTAGTAATTTGGCTGACTGTTTCTGTATTGCTAAGTAGCAATGATAGCAAACAAACAATCAGCAGTTACCTCTCAGAGGAAGCATTTCGAGAGGAAGATGTACCCAGAAAGAAATAGAGTACACCAGGTCTGAATTGTTTTTAACTATTAGGGGTATGCAAAAGGACATGTGTGTGGTAGCTGTCCCTTCTACCCACGTGGATATGTTTGTTAAGATATTACCAATAGGGACATTGTTGGTTGGTATGGAATATCCAATAGTTGGTTAATTTTCCCCTTAGGCTATAGTGGTTGACTGACTAAATATGGTGTTCTTTTCCCAGTAGCAACTAGCAAGGGAGAAGATAAAAGTAAAGCAGGCAAGGATCATAATTGACTTGAGAGTAAATGTTTTAGCTAAACTAGGGCAGTAGGTGGAATAGGTGTGGGAAAACAATGTTTGCTATGATCTAGATAAAGGCAGTAATGCTGATTATAGCAAAGAGAAGGTAGCAAAGCCAGCAAGGGTGCCAAGTTAAATATTCAGATTGTTGTTCCTGGTTATTTGAGGGAAGGTTAGGCATTAGCAAACCTACTTAGCTAAAGTAAGGAGGCAAAAGATATACTCGGCCTGCATCTGGAATCCTGGGAGCAAAGAAGAGGTTGAAGATGCTTATCTGTCTGGTGCAGGTATCCTTCTGAAGAGGAGTTTGCGATCTTACACAGGAGTAAGAGCTAGGTTCTTCAGGGCTGACCTGTGGAGACTCAGTGGAAGAGGTTTAATTCTAGTGACGTGTACCCAACTGGCAATTCCCTGCAATTTGACTGCCATGGGGGTTGTCAGAAGCACAGTGTGTTCCATTAGTCCTCCTCTTGGGTTGGAGTTGGTTAGATGGAGACCCTTCTTCCAAATTTTAGTAGTAGTTGATCCCCTGTTGTACTCTACAAGATGTGTCTTGGTGGCTAGGAGAGGGGAGCATTAGGCTCCCAGACTCCTTTATGGCTTGTTACATTTGCCCTAAATTTATAATGTACTTTAAGGATTCCTAGGTGTCCATGTCAAACAAAAAGTCAGAGGTGAGGAAGGGTCTGCCATAGGTCATCTTGTAAAGGCTAACCTGTAAGGTACTTTTAAATGCAGCTCTTATTCAGAGGAGGGCTATAGCTAGACCTTTTACCCAGGGTAAAATTCTGAGTTCTTGGGTTCTGATATTTCTTGAAAAAAGTTTGTCTAATTTTTTGTTTCTTTGTTTTTTGTTTTGTTTTGTTTTTAAATAATGAATTGTCTTTTCTACCTTTCCAGAGGATTGGGGTTGCCAGGCTGCATGGAGGTTGTAAGAGATTCCCAAATCTGTGGAAAGTTGCTAAGTTATTCTGGCTAAGAAGGAAAGCTGATGTTACTTTGTAAAGCCCTTGGGAGTCCAAATTGGATGTTATTTCTTTTAGTTAGGGCTTTAAGACCTCTTGGGTCTTTTTGTCCTGTTAGAAAAGGCTTTTACCCATCCTGTGAAAGTGTTGACAAGTACCAACAGATACCTAAGTGCCTGAAAGGGTGGCATTTGGGTGAAATCTATTTCCCAGTATTCACCTGGGCAGGTGCCTTGACATTGGCCAGGTGTGATTAGTGATGGAGACTTTAAGTTTCATCTGAGCTCATTTGAGGCTCAGAGAGAAAAAGATTGGGTAACCTCTTTGATACTTTCTGT
>PVKH010040406.1:0-11069 GCA_004027955.1 Chaetophractus vellerosus | reverse complement strand
ATTTGACTATTTGTAGCACACAATTTTTTTTCCTGGGGTACAAAGCATCTCAAAACATAGTGCCCTAAAACAAAAGACTCTTATTTTGTTTTCAATTCAGGTGACTGCAATTTGGGCAGGCCTCGGCTGGATGGTTTTTCTGATTTCATGTATCTTTACTCATACCTCAGTGGTCAGCTGCTAGGTCATCTGGAGGGCCTGGCTGGACTTAGATGGCCTCACCTGAGATGGATCACCACTTCTCTATGTGGTCTCTCATTTTCCAGTGGGCTAGCTCAAGCTAGTTCTCATGCAAGGCTTCTTGGTGCCTGGGCTTGGAACCCACACGGCATGACTTTCACTGCATTTATTGGTTGAAGCAAATTACAAGGTCAGCCTAGATTCAAAGGGTGGGGAAATTGTTGGGGAGAGCTGCAATATCTTATTACACAAGGGTGTTGATACAAGGACAGGGATTATTTTGACCATTTTTGCAATAAATCTACTACCTAATTCCATTAGTCAACCAAGAAGCAGAACCCAAATTTCTCTCCTGTATCCAAGACTATCCTAGGAACTGTAGAACACACAAAACTCTAAAAATACAGTTATTTTGTTCTTTGTTGGCAAGTGTCAGCATATTTTCTGTGCAAGTTCTTCTCTTTGTACCCATGGGGAAAAAAAAAGTTCGAGATTTATAGAAGCTGCAAATGTTCCTCTTCTACATAATTTACTTCACACAGCTCTGACCTTGAAGCAGGAGATAAAGAAAGAATAACTCAGTTTTTGCCTCTCTGTGGCTAAATCTATGGGTAAACGCAGATGTGAAACGTGGCTGTGGAACACAGATGAAGAAAGGATCCATTCTCCTTTAATAAAATGATGATGTGATTTGGACTTTAAAGATGAGCAAAAACTTGTCAGACTATGAAAGTCAGGAAGGGAAGTCCAGAGAGAGAGAGAGACAGAATATCATGGCCAACAATAAGCAAGTGCATTAGTGCAAAACATACTCAGAAAAGTCTAAGTTATTCAGTGTGAAAGGCTCAGCTTGAAGCGTATATATGTGGGCAGGAGGAGAGATTGTCTGTATCTCATCTAGAGCAGAGCATAGCAATCCTCCCACCAGATGCAAAAGTATATGAACCCCTGCTTTCTTAATGGCGTAATTCATGTCTAAGACACTATTAAAAATTAAAAATTCTAGCAGAATGTCCCGATTTCCATGAAGCCAGAAACCTTATTGTCACATTGTTGTATTTACCAATTATGCACAGCCTTTATCAGCAGAAATGGGAAAATTGTTTTCCTTACATTTGCCTCTCAATTTTAGGTATCCCAAAATTGAATTACCAGCCCCATGTTGGGATGAGACTCTTTTATAGCACTTCCAGCACTGTAACTTCATGCCAAAATTATTTTTCCCTAGAGACTTGTTTTTGGTATAAAATTGGATTCTGGCACAGTCTTGATTCTTATTGACAAGTTTCCTTGTTTACTGTTATTCATCCTTAAGATGTTGCCTCATTAAAGACTGAAAGGTTAACAACTGAACCCTGTTTGCCTCGAGTAAATCATACTTAATTTTCTGGAGCTCATTGCAGGCAATCTGCTCCAAAAGAGCTAATTAGAGCTGAGAATATAAAATGTGAGACGACGGCACAGTCTGCATAGCCTCAAATGCAGGTTTCATTTTCTCCCTCGAATCAACAGTGATTCTGTGTAAGTTATTCTCCTTTATTCTTGGAGGAAAATGTATGCTCAAGATGGGAATCCATGCACTCTGGCATTCTGATGTCGATGATGGCTGCAGTGGCAAGATGTGGACCATAAAATGTATGGCATTTGAAATGAGCCAGCTTCCTAGAGATTTGCTAATGGTTACTGGCAGACTCACAAAAGGGCTGGAACTGCCATTCATTTGATTAGGAACCGCAGAGCAAGGTTTCTAAGGGCAGCTTAGTTAGAGACATTCTGCTTTGCCTCTACCTCTGTGTGTGTGTTTGTGTGTGTGCAGGGTCATGTACATTTAGAAGAAAGAAAAGGAACTGTCAATAGAAAAAAGTAGCTATTGTCACATGTGCCAGCTAAATTCAGTTGCATAACAGAACATCCCAAAACTGACTGGCTTCACACAACACTTAGTGCACTTATTCTGTCAGTTGAATAGCTAATTGTACAGTTCTGAACCTTGCTTAGCTGATCTAAATCAGACCTACTCGTGTGATTGCCATTGGCTACTGGGTGTGCTGGAGGCTGGGCTCAGCTGGGATGGCTCATCTCTGATCATATGGTCTTTCATCCTGCTGCAGGCTACCCTGAGCATATTAGCTTAGTGCCTCAGCAGGGTTCCAAGAAGCATGTAAGGCTTCTTGGCCTAGAGTTGGATTTGGCACAGCATCACATCCAATGCATTATAACGGCCAAAACAAGTCCCACAGTCAGCCTAGATTTAAACAGTGGTGGACAAATAGACTTCATTTCTTGTGGGCAGAAGTTACAATCTCACTGAAAATGAGCATAGATATAAAGAAGGATGAAGAATTTGGGTCATAATTTTCCATCTACCACGAGTCATAAGGGAATAATACCTTACAAAATTTCATAAGCTAAACCAAATTATGTGTTCTCTAGTTATTTTTATAAGAAGGTGTGTTGGAGTTGTGTTGGAGTAGAATGTAGGGTGGGTTGCTTTTCCATCCTTTTCTCTAGCTTGTTCTTGTATTTTTGATTTGGGAAGCATTTTTGATAAATTCCTTAATGTACCAAATTTTGTCAGACACCTACTAGACAAGGTTAAATGTGAATAAAGAAGTTCATTCTCCACCACCTAAAAAGAACTCTTTTTGTATTCCATCAGATATAGAAATAGTTCAGGAAAACAGGTAAGTACAGCGAAGTGAGATAAGGCATATGCATGAGCAGCTACACAGACAGGATTGGTCTCACCCTCTTTATGACATAATAGGTAAAGTAGCAGTGGGATCCAAAAGAGTTTTGGTCCCAGGGGTTCCAAAAGAACGTGGAAGAACAGCTGAAAGGGAGCATCATGAAAAAGCCTTGACAAATCCTTGGAAATTCACCATTCAAGATTTAGATCACCCAAAGGATTATGAGTGAGTTTCACTTTGAAAATGGTAAACTTTGAAAAAAGCATCCTGGCATAATGGGAAAACACAGGACACCAGTTCCAGAGTCAAAATAGGTGTATATTATTGGTTCCAATTCCAGGTAAGATGGAGTAATGACCCTCAACCTAGACAGAATGCATGGGGAATCTACTTAAGAACTACAAAAGTAAAGACTAGGAGTCAAATCGAGGAGGAAGACCGGTTTTCAAAGTATTACTGAACCATCAGTGAATTTGCCTTTTTCCTTCCTCTAGTATTCCATGGCCTGGATTCAATGAAGCACAAAACCCAGAACTAGACATCAATGTAGACAGAGATAACTTCAAACGAAGTTCTCTAATTTTGGCTAAAGGGGCAGGAAAAAGAATTCTAATGTTCTGAGAGTGTGCAGGAAATCCTCCATTATACTTTTAAATACATATATATTCTCCATTCCCCCACACCCTAGTTCCTATGCAAACATGCTATAGTGGCTGTGGTGACAGTGACTCCAGTAGCAATGGGGGACTGCAGGCATCTATAGCTTTAAGGGAGGGGAAACTTCCTCAACAATATGAGGAGCTATAGTCCTAAGAGTGGGGCAAACCTGTTTCCTTTTTTATTCTCCCTCTGTTCTCCCAACTCTTGGTCTTGGAAAACGGTGGAGTCATGGAGAAATTCACAACAAAACAACTAAGTATAGCCCTAGCTTTCTGGCTGAATAACTGAAAAGGAGAGACCTAGGAAGCCAGGCATTACAGAGAAGATCATATAAAGGCAGGAGATCAGGAAAGTGACACAATGAAATTCTTAAAGAATTTCTTCACTCACACCCAAGATGCACATGTGTGTATTTGATTTTAAACAGCACGCCAAAGACACTGAAAACTGAACTAAGAAAAAAGCCACCAGCTGGTTCTTAGACTGGCATTTGAAAGTAAAGAAATGACACAAAGCCAAAGAACTCTATAAAGCTTTGAAAAGGGAACCGATATTTAAATTATACCCAGAGAAGGTGGCTCAGAACTTGTGGTTTGAACCCAGCCAGGTAAAAATATCAACATCTCTTTAAGATGTTTAATCTCATGATAGATTCAAGAATCTATCATGATATAATATTCAAAAGGTCCAGGATACCATTCCAAATTATGTGTCTTAGGAAAACCCAGAGAAATAACTCATGTGGGTAAGGACAATTAACAAATGCTAACAAGAAATGGCAAGTTGTTGAAATTATTCAACAAAGACATTAAAGCAGCTATTATAAAAATGTCTAACTAAAAATCAGAGAATGTTCTTTAAACAAACAGAAATATAGAAAATCTTAGCAAAGAAATGAGATATAAAGCAGAATGAAATAGAAATTTTAGAACTGAAAAATACAATAGTTTGAGTAAAACTCACACTGAATGGGTCCAATTAGCAAAAAGTAAATGATAGTAAAGAGTCAGTGATTTGAAGATAGATGAAAAATTATCCAGTATGAACAACTGAGAGGAATAAAAACTGAAAAAAAAATTAACAGAGTCTTACAAACATGTGGGAGAGAGAGAAAAAAAATTCTTTGAGAAAATAGAAGGTTAAAACTCCCAAATTTTGGAAATATATGAAATGACAAATTCCATACACTCAGAAAACTTCAAACATGAAAAATACAAAGAAATCCAAACCCAGACACATCATAGTCAAACTGCTGAAATTTAAAAACAAACACAAATTCTAGAAATATTGCAGAAAAATGATGCACTACTTTTTGCAGCAAAATAGTTCAAATGATTGCAAAATTTGCATAAAAATCATGGGGTTCAGGAAAAAGTAAAATAATGTTTGTAAAGTCCAGAAAGTAAAGAACTATTGTCCTAGAATTGTATATCCTTAAGAACAAAGGTAAAATAAATACGATCTTGGATATATTAAAACTAAGAGATTTCAATGCTACAAACATACTTTCAAAAGAATGATCAAAGGAATTTATTCAAAAAGAAAGAAAATGACATAAGAAGGAAACTAGGAACATCAGGAATGAAAGAAGAAAAATCCAAATGGTAAATATCTGGGTAAATACAATTGTAAACTATATTTCTCCCCTGGAGTTCTTTAAAATATGTTTAACAGTTGAGAGAAAAATCTATTAAATTGTTTGATGGGGTTTTCAATGCTAGTAGAATATGAGAGGAAACCTCAAACTAAAGAGTGGAAGTTAAAGGAATTATATTGTGGTAAGGTCTCCATATTCCACTTGAAGCAATAAAATATTGATTCCACATAGGTTGGGTAAATTTCAATATGAGTATTGTAATCCCTAAAGCAGCCACTAACAAAATAAACCAAACAAAAGTATATGGATGAAAACACAATACATAAATTAAAATGGAATAATAAAAAGTGTTCAAGTAACCCCAAAGAAAGCAGGAAAGGGGAAGCAGAGGCATAAAAAATAGAGATAGCAAGCAGGAAAAAAAATTGCTCTAAATTCAAACAAATTAATAAATACACTAAATTTAAAGGATCTAAACACAACAATTAAAGACAGAGGATAGAGACTGTCAGAATTCATTAAATATACGTCCCAAGTATATTTTGTCTGTAAGAATCTCTCTTCAAATATATAAGTAGGTTGAAGCTAATAAAGTAGATAAGTATATAATATGTTAAATCAAATACAAAGAAAGCTGGGTGGCTATATTACAGATAGGGAAATTTAGAGGAAAAAAACATTTACCAGGGATAAAGAAAGATATTACATAAAAACAAAAGCATCAATTCACCAAGGAAATGTAATAATCTTAAATGTGCATGCACTAAACAGAGTTTCAAAATATATGAAGCAGAAACTGAAAGAACTTAAAAGAGAATTAGACAAACCCATAATATATTTGGAGATTTCAACACTACTCCCTCTGCAGGGAAGACTAATCAATACAATAGTAAACAAAAAATAATTGAGGATATAAAAGTACTGAACAAACTGTTAAAAAAAATTGGATCTACTTGACGTTTATAGAACACTCCATTCAACAATGACAGAACATATTTTTTTTTTTTTTGCAAATGCATCTTGAGTATTTACCAAAATAGATCATATCATGGGTCCTAAAACAAATGGGCACATTTAAAAGGATTGAAATCATTACAGAGTATGTTCTCTCACCAAATGGATTTAAATTAGAAATTAATAGCAGAAAGGTAATGGAAAGTTCTCCAAACACTTGGAAAGTAAACAACACAGTTTAAAATAATTCATGTGTCAAAGAGGAAGACTTGAGAAAAGTAGAAAATTTTGTTGCTACAATGAAAATGAAAATACCATATATCAAAATTTGTGGGATGTAACACAGTCCTTACAGGAAAATCTATAATATTAAAATTCTTATATAAAAAATAAAGGTTCCAAATCAATAATCTAAGCTCCTTAAGAAAGTAGAAAAAGAAAAGCAAAATAAATCTAAATTAAGTAGAAAGGGGAAATAATAAAGAGAAGAAGTTAATAAAATGGAAAATCAATAGAGAAATTTGATGAACTCAAAAACTGTTTCTTTGAAAGGGGCTATGTATTTATACGTATAAACCTCTAGCAAGATTGACCATAGAGAGAGAGAGAGATCAACAAAAACAGGAATGAAAGAGGAGATATCACTAAGGACACTACAGATATTAAAAGGCACATAACAAAATGCTACAAACAATTTTACTTACATAAATTCAACAACTTAAAGGGGACCAATCCTTCAAAACTTAAAAACTATCAAAATTCATCTAGAGAACCTGAATAGACATTTATCTATTAAAAAAATTCAATTCGTGGTCAAAAATCTGAAAAAGACAACTCCAGACCCAGACAGATTTCCTGGCAAATTCTACCAAACATTTAAAGAAGAAAAAATATCAATTTTATACAATTTCTTCAAGAAAATGAAAGAGATTAATCTACAGATGTAATGCGAATCCAATCAAAATCCTAACAGTAGTTTTGTAGAAAGAGACAAGTATATTCTAAAATGTAAATAAAAGCAAAGAACTAGCATAGGCAAAACAAAAATTCTTTTTTTAAAGAATCAAGGTACCCATTTTTAACACTTACCCTAATGATACAGTAATAAAGGCAGGGTGCCATTGGTGAGGAATAAACACATAGATCAAGGAACATGATATACATATGATCAATTGCTTTTTTAAAAAATATGCACAGGCAGTTAATTGGAGGAAAGAGAATAGTTTCAACAAATGGTATTAGAACAATTGAGTATCTATAAACAAAAGAAAAGTTCAACCTAAACCTCAAAACTTTAACAAAAATTTCACTCAAAAAGGATCATATATCTAAATGTAAAACATATAAAAGTTTTAGAAGAAAACAGGAGAAAATTTTTATGACATGACACCAATTAAAGATACAAACTGATAAACTGGAGTTCATAAAAATTTAAAACCTGTGTTCTGGGAAAGACCATATTAAGAAAATGAAGCCACATGCCACAGACTGGAGGAAAATATTTGCAAAACACATATCTGACAAAGGACAGATAGGCATAATATATAAGGAATTCCCCAAACTCAATAGTAAGAAAAACCCAATTTAAAAAAAGAACAAGAGGTTTGAATAGACTTTTCACAAGAAGATACACAGAAAGCAAAAGAGAAAATGAAAAAATGCTCAACATCAAGAGCCATTAGAAAAATGCAAGTTAAATTCATGATGATATGCTACTATACATCAATTAGAAAGGCAACAAATAAACAAAAGCACTCTGGCAATATTAAGTTCTGTTAAGGATGCAAAGCAATTGAATCTCGCATAGTGCTGACAGCATTGAAAAATGGTACAGCCTCCATAGAAAATAGTTGGGAAGTTTCTTATAAAGTTAAATATTCACTTAACATATGAACCAGCAATTCTATTCCTAGGTATGTACCTTAAAGAAATAACTTATTTTCATGCCAAAACTTGTTCATGAATGTTTATTACAGCTCAAATCATAAATGTTAAAAACTGGAAACAACCAATGCCCTTTAACAGGTTAAACAAACATTAAATAACTAAACCAATAATTTATTTCATTCTTAGAGATCATTATGTCCAATAATTAGAGTTGTAATATAAAAATTAGAATTATGTTATAATTAATTTCTACCATATTAGAATTATCATCTACATTTATAAATGTTGCTATACTATCTATTTCTTATAATTGATTATATTAAATGCAGGCTGGGCTTGCACTCTCTTTTAAAATTTGTAATTTCTTTCAATCTATGTATTTTACAATTTTACAATAAAGGTCCTTTTGACAGCTAAAAAATAGCCATTGATTATATACTTTGGATAGATCATATGGTATGTGAATATAGCTCAATAAAACTGCTTAATAAACAAATAAATAATTTTGCAAGAATATCCAGAAATAGCTGTGTACAGCAGGGGAAACAGAGAGTTTGAGAGGGGAGGCATTTCCTTGTGTATTTGTCTGTTTTTTATTTATTATTATTATTGAAATAATGAAAATGCTTTAATAATGATTGAAGTGATGATCACACAACTATGTGATTATGCCAAATACCATTGATTGTACACTTTGGATAAATTATATGCTTTATTAATATATATCAATAAAATTGATTTGTTTTGTTGGGGGAAGAATACACCAAATGTAAGATATGGACTATAGTTAGTAGTAATATTTTGACGATTCTCTTGCATAGTTTGTAACAAATATATCACAATAATGCA
This sequence comes from Chaetophractus vellerosus, assembly GCA_004027955.1. Lineage (NCBI taxonomy): Eukaryota > Metazoa > Chordata > Mammalia > Cingulata > Chlamyphoridae > Chaetophractus > Chaetophractus vellerosus. The sequence continues at coordinate 2,252 of PVKH010040406.1, read as the reverse complement.
AGATGTTGGTGGAAGGGTATGTATGGGAGCCCTGTATGATGTTACACATGTTTATTTTGTAAGTTCACAACTTTTACTATACACCTATTGTTTATGTATGTTCATGTATGAAAGTTATACTTCAATAAAAAATATATTAAAAATATAATAAAAAGGAACAGACGATGCAACAACTTGAATGAATCACAAAAATAGTCACCCTGAAAAGGTTACATACTGTATAATCCTATTTATATGACATTCTTGAAAACCACAACCATAGTGAAGAAGAAAAAAATCAGTGTTTGCCAGAGGTCGGGGTGGAGAGAGGGTTAGACTACAAAAGGATAGTACAAGGAAGTTATTCTGGGATGCTATCCTGATTGTGGTGGCAGATACACAAATATATATATTTGCAAAAATTCATAGAACTGTATGCTGAAAAAGTCCATAAGTTGATTTAAAAATATAAAATTGATGGGGGCCGGCTGTAGCCCAGTGGATAGGGCGCCAGTTCACCACATGGGAGGCCCCAGGTTCGGTTCCCGGGGACCTCTCCAAAGCAGGCAGACTGCCTTGAGAAGGGCAGAGTCGCCATGGGCAGGGCAAAGCCACCACGGGCAGGGCAAGTCACCCGTGAGCAGAGCAGATCCGCCTGTGAACGGAAGCGGAGCCACCTGTGAACAGAAGCAGACCCGCCCATGAACAGAGCAGAGCCACCTGCGCGGTAACCTGGCTCAGTGCATCGCCGCAATGCGGGGAGACAGAGCAGACACAGAAGAATGCAGAGAAATGAACACAGCAAGAGCAAGCAGAAAGGGGGGGATATGTAACCAAAAAAAAAAAAAAATATATATATATATATATATATATAATTGAAATATATACATGTCTATATACATTTCATGTAATTTCAAAATGGTTTTAAGTGAATTTCTTTTGTATCTCTAATATAGTGCTACTAAATTATGTCTTGGCTTGTCAACACACATCTTGAGCTTTTCTTCTCTTTTTCTCTAAAAACATTTTTAAACCAAATTGGTGCCTTTCGTTTAGATGAACTAAGAAGTCCAAAGATTTGGACAAGGTACTAGGGAAGATACTCAGGCATTGAGTATTAAATGAGAAAACATATAACTCTTTCTAGGTCAGTGCCTGGCACAGAATAGTCTCCATGAACCAGAGAGTGTGAGAGTCTTTCCATATATAATTCAGCATGGAAGATATTGATGTTCTGTTTTTAACAGATGGAGAAACAGGCTCAGAGAGCTGAATAGAATTGAATATTGTGCAAGACATATAATTGGAATTCAAGTGCAGGCTTCTAATTCCAATGTTTTTGCTCTTTTTATTGAAGAATGGAATTTCCTTTTATGCTTTAGGCCAACAATATATGCATTTTAAAAATCTTAATTACATGGTATTTCCTGAAAATTCAGACCAGAGTATTTTCTGGAAAATACTGATGAAGTTTTAAAGGGACAGAGGCTATTTGGATACATGGGCAGAATCATAAATCATCCTTCTCATGTTTCATTTGGAGGAGGGTATTGAATGCAGGGGTGGGGTCAGCACAATCAATGTCATTCTAAGTTGCAAATCCTTGACTCTATGCCTAGGATCAGCTGTTTTTTACCAACTGCATTTTAGTATAAACTTGAGAAACTGAAGAGGAGGGAGTCTCCTTTTGCCCTCCTGGACCAAGAATCAATCTAAGTGCTCCACTGGACAGAAGACAAAAAGGCTTTTGTGAAATAAATCTTTAAACTTTTCTCTCTGAGAATCACTACCACTAGGGACCCTTCAGAGCAGAATAAAGCTGTCTGTCTAAAATGGTCCATATATTACCCGCAGGAAACCAACACAGAAGAGCGTCAGAGGAGTCTAGTCATATCAGACAATGAAGCATTCCAGATTATTCTTGTTCTTTTCTCTTATAAAATAATACATGGTCATTATATAACACTTTGAAAATACTAAAACTAAGGGGAAAAAAGAGAAATTTCTTAGCATCCTACCATTTGGAAAGGTTTCCTTTCAAACTTTTCTCTACAAAATTTTACAAATTGTGATTACAAAATATTATAAAATTTCCTATCTAGCTTAATCACTTAACATGATAGTGTAGCATATTCTCACAATCTTAAATAGTCTCTAAGAGTAGGATGTTTTTTCAGTTTCTCCTGTAGTTTCATCATATGAATGCTTCCTAATATTTTCCATTTCCCTACTAATTACTCATTGTTTAATGCTAATATTCTGCTATTTTAAAA